>JAJJWW010007948.1:0-24088 GCA_023531295.1 Papaver armeniacum
ATAACAACCAACCTTTACCAGGGAAAGGCTTGAAAATAGGTTTTTAACTATTGCAAGCAAAAGTTGAAAACCCCGAAACACATATGCTTTTATGCTAAACCAAACGATTCAACATATTGTGACTTTTTCACATATTGTTTCTAACCGAACCCTCATGATCCTTTGATAAAGCCTACCAACATGGGCTAGAACTTAATCTCGCTAAAACAAAAAAGTCACCAAACCATAAGGGTTCACAAACATAATGAGATCGAATATTAAGGTCAAAAAACTGAAATCAAACATCCCATCAACATACATAGCAATAAGATAAAACATTCAAGCACACGCTATGTAATCATAAACTATCACAAGAAAAATTATAAATCAAATAATTTTATTCATAATAAGATAGTTTTATTCATAATAGACCTAATACAATCATTGAAAGAAATCAAAATTGATGTCTATTTTTCCTCGCAACCTGCCCTTCATATCAGCGTAAATGAAGGCGGATTATTACTTTCATTCTTCAGACTTCAGTGAATTTCTTCAAGTAGATAACCTTGTTGTTGACCAGACTCTTGCAGTGAGAAATTTTCGTGGAAGGATCTCCGCAAGAGCATGTAATTCTGTCTTTTATTGAACACAAAAGTGTGTCAATGCTTCAATACACTGATCTTTCTTCAGCATATTCTCTCTTTCCTTCTTGCTAATCCAATCTCTCTTTTTGATTTTGCTCTTAATATCAAGAGAAGATGCAGACTTAATCTTAAGTTGATCTTTCTGATCTAGCATCTTACAAAGAGAAGATGTTGGATCCATACTCATGGTTCGGACAAGGAAATGACCAAACAAGGAGAAGGATCTTTTTATAATTTTCATACTTTCGAAAATATAATATTCCTATAAATAAGAATATAATCAAATATTTTTCAAATACTAGATTTTATTCCTATAATCTACACATAAGAGCCTTGATTTTTCTTCTTCCTCACTCAAAATTCGGCACACATGGTGAGGTAGGTGTTGTAAAACACCTAATTTTATATCTAGTATTTATGCTTTCTTTGCTATAATCCTTGAGAATAAATCTCTTATGTTTAATTTTGAGTGTTTAGGTACAATGGAGTCATTCAACAAAAAGGAGAAATCATTCATTTGGAGTGCAAAAAGGCAAAAACATCAATTCCAAGGCGAGCTATACTTGGAGTCGGATAGAATGCGCAAGAAGGAGGTGAAGAAGAAGTGTCAGTTCTCCATAACTGACAATTGAGTTGAACAAGGAATTAGGTTGTCGGTTATTCGAAACTGACAAGCCATGCAAGAACCGGGAGGCCCTTTTCCCTATTTCGGGTGCTTAGAGTCATTTACTGGTAACCCCTTATCTATTTCATCTCGAGTGGGTTTAGCCACTCCATTCCTACACAACCCCGTAATTGGTGGGCATTATTTCCCAATCATTATTCTCAAACTTATAGAGAAGAAAGAAAAGAGTGCAATGACCATTGATTCCACTTTGTTTTGGCCGTGATTTAAGAATCGGAGATGAAATTGGTGAAAGAGTCATACATGGAATGGCGGTCGGATGTGTAGCTCGGGCAAAATTTTGAGTGAAATTCGGGTGGAAGAAGTCATTAAAGACATGGCTTTTGTTGAATGTTTGTGTGAATCCGTGGCTCGAATTAGTGTGGTGGTTTTGTAGTTCAAGATTGAGTTAATTTGGGTTCAAAGTAATTAACATCTAGTGGAGTTTCAAGACTAGTTTGAACTAGGGAAGAAGATGGTGTTGTTGGTTGATAATTGGGACCAAATGTGAAGATATATGGATTCATTTGCTCTTGAAATGATGGGTTGAATGGGTTTCTGTGAATTCAAAGTGCGGGGAGAATTGAAGAAGGGAAGCCGCTAAGAACATCACAACATACGCATCTCCTACACTACCGAGGATTCTCGCACACAACATGTTTGATAAAAGGCCTCAAATGAACTTCAAGTTCTTGCAAGGGTTATTCTGCAATTGTTTGAATGGGTATTTTCAATGATCTTGGTAGATTATACTACAGGGATATGAACTGGATTTGTATGGATGTCAGCAGAGTAAAGATAACAATAGGAGGCAGATATGATGGCAGTCTAAGGCGTGTACTGCTGGGTTGAGTTGCAGTTCAGGTGCAGGTTTGCTAGATTGGTGGAGTTTGCAAGGGGAGGCGAGGAGGGTAGTGATGCTATGCGAGGTTAAAGTGTGTGCTTGCCGGCAGAATGGAAATGCAAATCTAGATGAATGTTTATGATATGGTTTCGAGATGATTGCGGGGTTGTTTGAGTTGTTGTTGCTACAAATTAGAAGGTTGTGGTAATGGCTGTGAGTTGTGGCTACAAGTGTATGCATTTGAGCTGTGGCGGGAAGTTGTTGTGGTTCGGATTGCTGAATGAAAGCTTTAGGAGCCGATTATGGTAGTACTATCAAGAATGACCGAGGCTGAGCACATGGCAGTTGGTGAAATGTTATTTTGGATGGATGTAGCTACAAATGGGAAATACATAGAAGATTGGTGGTTGTAGGTCTGAATTGCAATGTGCAAGTGAGCCGGAGTTAGGCTTGAGATGTCGCAAAGTGGTTTCAAATATGGCGGTGCAATTGCGTGGATTGAGATGTTGAGAATATCAACGGTTAAGTTGATATAGCGAGTGCCGAGGAACGGTGGTGTTGGTGAAAGACAGGTGCAGGTTTGTTGGTCATTGCGAATGGATGGAGTGCGGGATAAGGTGGTGAAAGAAGTTGAAGTATTGCAAGCCATGTAGTTCTTGGGGACGGATGGGTTAAGAGCATATTTGAAGGCACCGATGGAGTGGTTATTAGGCAATGGAGCGGCTAGAAGGGCTTGATTGAGTATCAGTTGTTGAACTCGGTTAGTTTGTGAGAAGATTGTGGCTTGAGTCTCACAGCGGTGAGGTGTAGTTCAACCAGTCGTGGAGCCGCAATGGGTTATATGATCTTTGCTATAGAGAATGAGTACAAGAATTGCGGGGTGCTCGGATTCCGGGGTTGTTTTGTTGATGTTGTAAATTATTATGAATGCTGTGTTGATGCATGCGCTTACAAAGCCCAAATAGAGACGGATTTGATGGCTTAGTTGATGTTCGAGAGTTCTGAGTGAGTTAAGAGCGGAGTCAAGTTGGTGGCAAAATTGAGTTAGCGGTGGATTGCAAAGAAGATGTGGATTACGGGAATGTATGCACTGCAGACGTGTCGATTTGAGAACCTCGGATTTGAATGGGTTTCGAGTGCACAGAATGTAGGAAATTGTGCGATTTTGATGGCTTGAGGTGATGAGTTATTGAAGCTGCGATTCGAAGTCTTCTTTCAATTTGATGTTTAGCATTTATGATATTGGCTAGGTAACTTTGTTGTGCAGTGCGCAAGCCGCAATGGATGTACGGGTGATATGGTGAGATGGAAATGAAGAGAAGATGACAAGGAGTTCTTTGCTAATGGCAATGCGGTGGTGGAATGGTTTTACAAAGAATGAGAAGTTTGTGTTGAGATTGTGGTGGGTCGAAAAGGAAAAAATGGATCTAATGTTGGATTGTAAGTGGCAATGCGGGCGTCATCATTGGAAGCACAATGATTGTGCAATGAGCTTTGGCTTGCGTGAAATGGCCTTGGCCAATACCAACTCAGCCACTCGGATGAGTTAGTCGATCTGACCGGCCTCGATCGTATGACCGGTTTGACTCGATCTGATCTTGACAAAGTTGACCAGCTTGGATGGTGACCGGTTTGACTTTGGCTTGGTCACCTAAGTCGTTTCCGGTCATTTCTCCGGCCGATTTCCACCGTAATACCAGTTTTCAGCTGACGGTTTTGGGCATATTTTCTACATGGGTTTTTACATATGAGTTTGGTGGACTTATCTAGTGGACTTTTGAAGATTTGACTTAGTTTTGGAAGAGAAGAAAAGCTATAAAAAGGAAAAAGCGTCTACAACTTTGGGTATCACGTATTATTCTTGGAACTTGGAGAGAGCCGCTTTTGTTTACGCTTCTAGGTTTGCTTTTGTTCATCTTCTTCTATTGATTAATATTTTTATGATGAACTCCATATCTATGAGTAGCTAAACAATTATTATTGGTTATGGGATAAAGTTGATTTCTCAACATGTTATTTGAATCTATGAATTAGTTTTGTCTCGGTAATTTATTGTTTTGATTCACAATTAATAGTGTTATATGATTTGAATACTTGTTAGGTTGAGTCGGAATCAATCCGATTTGCATTCATCTCTAGAGCTATATTAGGGTTTTCAATACGAAAAAGTTGTTTATCCACGATTTTAAGTAGCATAATTGTGGGTAGTACTTGTAGTGATGTATCCTACTAGTCACAAGTGAATCATAAATTTTGTTAAAAACGGATTAGTGCTTTTACGTTTGTTTGCATTGATTAGTCTTATTCCATAGAACTTATTGCTTTTAGGGAGTTAAACTTGATTGTGCTTTTACACTTTAGGTTGCTTTCTAGGAAGAATTCACATGTGCATCTTTTAATGTGGTTGTGATGAAATCGGGGAATTAGCGGGATAAACTTGCGATCAAGGTATCCTAGGACTTTTAGTAAATGAGAGATTAAATTATCAATTCTAATCATTGATGAAAATACATGTTTGTGAATGATACTATCCCGTGACCAATATCTTCTCCTTATTGATTATTCCAATTATTTGCTTTGCTTTATTTTATTTTATTACTTTGTTAAAACAAAAAAAAATCCCCATTGGTTACTAAGAAACCGAATTTCTATAACAACAAAAGACTCTCTGTGGGGAACGAACTCTTTCTTATCACATACTATATTTATATCTAGTTGAGTGAGAAAGTGAAATTATATTTACACGGATGACAACCGGTCATGAACCGATTAGTTGTATTGTCTCGACTCGATCCATAGACAATCACTTTCGGAGAAAGAACTTATAGGTAGGAAAAGTTTTAGCTTGAGGTATATTTGGGTACCCTCGCCTTTTCAATTGGTATCGGAGACCAGGCAAACACGAAAAGATCTAACAATATGTGTTTGGTGCGATCCAACCTATACGAATTGAATCTAATGAATGATTCAGTTAACGTAAAGCAAGACATCAAGAGTTTTGAATTAACACTTGATGATGGCATCTACGATTCAATATCTGAAGAAACCGATGACGACTGGAAAATACGTCTACAAGAAGGGTTAGATGAAATTTCCGATGATGATGACTTCGATTTGAACAAAGAAGTAGAAGAGGATATCTCAGAATAGTCTAAACTGCTGGAACCTTTGAAAAATGAAAAGCTGAGATCTTCAGATTTCGTTGGTCTTTTGACTCCTCTTTGTCGTGAGAACAAGAAATTCAACAAGGTTTTTCAAGGATATTATAATGGTTACCAAACCATTGATTATCTTCTTAAAGATCGTGCAAATGATCTAAATTCTAAGAAATTAGAATGTGAAAATCTTCGAAGAGAACTGTTTTTGTCGGAAGAAAAAAACGTGCTGAATCGGAAGCATTGTTTAATTCTCGACAAGTACAGGGTCTTAAAGAAAAAGCCAGTGCTAGTCTCTCTCAAACAAAATTGTTAGAGAAAGAGCGTGATGTTGCTCTTGAAAAAATTCACTTGTTGGAAGAGAAACTTGTTGAATCGATGCAAGGATTAACTCTCAACAAAAGAGTTTTGAAGAGAAAGAAGGTGTATATCTCTCACGAGAAAAACGCCTTGAGGATGATCTATCCGGTGCTCTTGATAAAATCAAGGCGTTAGAAGAAAATTTGGGCGAAAAAATCCAATGAAAGCTCAAACAAGTTAACCTCAATGTTAGAAGCAAGTAGAAATCATCGTGATACACGAGGATTGGGCTATAAGGGAATAGATGCTTCAAATATTAGCAAAGAGGTAAAATTTGTTAAAGCTACAAATTCTTCTAAACCGAGGCTTCCAGTTGATGACAAAGATGCTCATATTTCTTCTAAAGAAGAAAAGTCTGTCAAGCCTAAGAATAGTGTTCAACCAGCAGTAATCAAAGAAGGCACTTCTGCTAATGTCAAGAAAGCATCAACGTTGAACAAGGATAAGAAGAAGAAGACTCATCGAGTCCCAATGCAAGAGGATCCACAAATAGGTAACATTAAAACTCATACTTCATATATTTATACTAAGCATTGTTTTTATTGTGGTAATAAAGAAAACTTGCAATGGGGATGCAAAGTTCGTAAGATGCAAGATGCGCTTTCTTTTGTATCAAACGAATTGGATAAGTTTTCTCCTCATAAGAACTCAGATCGTTGTTGTCCTAAGTTTAGGCAAAACAATTATTGTAGTGATAGTTCAAATTTTGCATATTACTCGACAAGGCATCTCATAAAAGACCCGAATATATTGAAATAGAGATAACTTTGTAAATACAAAGACAAGATCTGATGTTCCAAATTGGAGAAAGGGTGTTTCGCAAAATATTCAAAAGGACAATGATCCTAATGGTATGAAGGAGAAGGCTGCTCCTGCGAAACCCAACTCTAAATGGGTCCCTAAGTCCTTCATAGCCAAGAAGGGACCAAAAGTTAGTCATAAGTGTAGGACTCAAATATCGCACAACATATTTTCTTAGTGTGCGAGATTCAATTATTTCCTTAACTCGCGAGAAGAGCTTGCGAGATAGCAAGACTCGCGAGAGTGTCTCGAGAGGAGGTAGCGAGAGCCTGCGAAATCATTAAAGGGCTCGAGAGAATGTCTCGAGAGGAGGTAGCGAGAGCCTGCGAAATCATTAAAGGGCTCGAGAGAATGTCTCGAGAGGAGGTAGCGAGGAGCTGCGAGATCATTAAAGGGCTCGAGAGAATGTCTCGAGAGGAGGTAGCGAGAGCCTGCGAGACTATCAAAGAGCTCTCGAGAGTATGAGCTGTATGTGAGCTGTCATCCACTATGTAAACACTATATAAAGAGGAGAGCAGGAGAGAGAAAGAGAGAGGAATAATTTTGGGAGGACACTTTTTAGGAGGAGAGAGATATTTTTAGAGAGAGATTTATTTTCTTTATCATCTTCTTCCCCAAATAATTAGATCTAGAGCTCTAGAAAATATCCATTAATGGAGATTCTCAATGTAATTCAAATGTAACCTCAACAATCATAGTGAAGAATCGTGGATGTAGATCACATTGATCGAACCACGTAAAAAATCCTTGTGTCCATTTTACAATTCTAGTATTTTTATCTTCATTTTCATATCAAATAAGTTTAGATCTAGAAATTATTATCAACATATAGTGAGGGGTGTAGTGTGGGATTTCCAACTACATATGCGCTAGAAATGAGCTTTGAATCTTGTTGGTTCAAGAAAATTTAGAAAAATCGCCTCGTTGGTGATGAATTCAAGTGGATCTATAAGCTTTAAGGGAAAAAAGAGAAGGAAAAGCACAGACAAAGAAAAGAACGATGTAGGCAAGGAAAAGGACGCTAATTGCTAGATTAAAGAAGATTGAATAAATTAGTTATTGTAGGAGATGGATTTCCTGGATCTAAAAATTTCAAGGTCAAAGGAGGAAAGAAATTTGTTCTGATGAAACAACTTTATAATTGCGAAGAGAAACCCAATCACGAAGAAGAAGACACAGACAAAGCCCAATTCATAAGAAGCTCCATCCAAGGTCAATTCATTTGATTAATCGATTGTTATATCATCGGTGGAGAGATATCAACTTACGGTAGCGTAAAGCTTGAGGACAAAACAGCAGTAAAGCTTGAGGACAAAACAACCCATTTCGAAGCAATCAAAATAGCATAGAAACAATGGCGAAGTCTGGTGAAGATTTATCAACTAGCTAGCACCAGTGAAATATGTCACCGATCACAACCATCCGGCTATCAAATTTACCAACAAAGAATATCAAGAATGCGAAGATAAAGAAATACTCACCACAAACAAAGCGATGAACCAGCAACGTAATAATTCTTGGCGAATGTGTACAACTAATCTCCGGGCGATGTCTTCGTCAAGCGCACAAAGAAGCTAATGCAGTTTGTATCATCTTCAACTCGCAAGGAGCTATGAAACTTAGTTTGTACTTTCATCGCAAAGCAACATGGATTACGGCAACTTAGACTATAACTATAGGAGATAAATAAGTTCGCCAAAGAGAGCGATCGAAGGAAAGATGACTTTAAACCTGCAAGGAAAATGACAACGACAAGGTCACTTTGTGAACTAAAAAGCATCGAGAGTATGATCAAGAAGAATAAAGATGAGAGCATGAGTTCAAGGTTGGGAGAAGCAGCCGGGAAAAGAAAAGAAGCAATACCGAGTATTGAAAAATAAAACTAGAAGTCAACAGATTCGACACAAGCTCGCAATGATCGGCTCATGAGAGAGGATCATAGTAATGAGAACATAGCAAAGAAAAGAGCAGCTCGCAATAATCATCGTGATTGAGTTCATCAATGATTCTGCGAAGAACAAATAAAGCGGGGTGAACAAGGTGTACCGAGTTCATCACGTCATTAAAACTTGCAATCATTTAAGAAGCACGAAGCAAATCGATTAGAAACACTCGTCGGATTCTATAATGGAAATGAATTATCTCTTAGCAAAGCAAAGAGCAACGAGATAGTGGAAATGAGTGAACTACTAATGGCAAGAGAAGCAATGAAGTATTTCTCCGGCTTATTCTGATCTCATAAAGCTAAATTTGCTACTTCGTCATTTCATCCAAATCTTGTGATTAGCTACGCGGAGCACCTTCAAACAAAAACGGAAGGACGAAAGAAATCCAATCTCGCGGGTACACAAATAAGAGAACTTCTGCGAGCTAATCAACGACTTTGCGAAAACTTTAAAGGCAAAGAAATAATGAAATGGAATTCAAAGGCTACGTAAGGAGAAAATGAAGATAAACATTATTGAAGGAACGGTTAAACAAGGAATAAATAATGTGAATTATACCTCTCAATCTCAAAGTAAAGTGGAGCAGGTTGGTAAAGGGAATGTCTAGTGAACTAGAGAACTCGCGATCGAATACAAGCACATGCATACTTTTTGACAAATTTTATATAAAACCCAGAGAGAGGATTGTGATAAAAGGATGGACATGAGGCTTATTCTCGCAAAGAGAATCCAGTACAAATGGTCGAAGAGAAGAAAGGAAGCTTAACAACGGGGGTTGAGTCTCCCTCTTCGCAAAAGATTTTTTGCGTCATGAATGTTTATATCAATATGCACTTGCCTTGCGAACGTTCGCAACACAAAGGAACACTTCGCAAATATTCACTTACTTCATATAGATGTTTACTTTGCACAATCTTTGGTTATTTCGCATTTAAGAGAGTTGATGATTATTTTCCGGACATATTTTAAGAAATGGTTATACAAGAGGCGAGATCAAGAGTTAATTTCACAAGACTTCGTTTCTTATTTCTTCTCAAATTTCAAGCAAATCATATACTTCGCAAGAGATAAAAACAACAACAAACCACAAAAGCTAAGTACCACTTTCTGGAACACTTTATTTTTACGAGGAAATCGAAGAGATTATCAAAGATCAGCGAAATTACAAAAGAGCTTATATGCGAAGAATCAACAAAATAATCAGATAGAGGCAAACCTACTATGACGAAATCAGAATTTCGCAAGAGGCAAAAGTACCTAAAATGCGTCATAGTAGGGGGTACCTATTGCATATGAAGAAGAATCAATAAAATAATCAGAATGGGACGAACCTTTATGGCGTACACCCTAGTTCGCGAATAACATTTCGTAAGAGGCAAATGTAAGACCTAAAGTGCGTCATATAAGGGGGTATCTCTCGACATGGCTCGTGGGGAAGGTTACACCGCTCCCTGAAGCCCGAGTCATGGAAATTTGGGGCCCATGAAAGCCTATTCGGGGAGATACCTTGGATTCCCAACTATATATGTAGGTTATACCTGGTTGGGCGACCGAGGGTCTCTTCCAAGGAGTCAGTGTATGCTCAAGGCGCCGAGGGTACAGTTGAGCCAGAGTGCCGGGATGGATGAACCTACCACAGCCATTCTTGGCAAGTCTTGGCATATGTTGCACTCGCCCGAAGAAAACTCCACTTAGGGTGCAGTCTCGTAACCATAAACCCTATAGGTATAAGGGATAAGAGGCTGCGAAAAAAAAAGGTTGTTGTTAAGACCGGATGGGAGGAGCTAGTCTTGTATGGCCGATGTTTAGCCTCCTTGAAGGGGCAACCTGGGAGATGATAAGGGCGACGCTCTCCATTAGGGAGTGTCAAAAAAGACGCAAATGTCATGAGGCTTTGTTTTCGCAAGGAGACTTAGGCTTGTCATATTTGTGCAATGATCCCGAAGAGGCAATAATACTAACACGAGGTAAGGCGAGATCAATGGGTCTTTACACGAAAATGTACGGACGTCCTGCGATTTCGTCGCACGACGGCAATGTCATGGGGCTCCATGTTCGCAAGGATATTTAGGCCTGTCATATTGTCGCAACTAAAACATCCTGCAGAGGCAAAAATACTTGGAAAATGATAAGGCAAGATCAATGGGTCTTTACATGCAAGTGTAAAGACGTCCTGCGATTTTGTCGCGATGAAAGGTGGCGAGGGAGGACCTCTAATTAGGGAGGTCTAACTTGGAAGACCACACAAAAATGATAAGGCAAGGTCAATGGGCCATTGCATGAAAATGTAAAGCGGCTGCGACCTTGTCGCAACAAGAAGAGATAAAATAAAGACTACCGAAATGATAAGGCGAGAAAAGTAGATTTCTCCATTCATGGAGATACCTGCGACCTCGTCGCAATGATAAAATTCAACGTAAAGCAATGAAGAGATTATACTATTGCATGAGCACAACGCAGGAGATAGAGGAAAGATAAGAATGAAGAAATAACTCATTCATTCAACACTTTTTCAACGATTCTACCTTCGTAGATAAAGAACGAGAGGCAACAATGGAATACCGAAAAAACATCTTATGTTCTTTATTTTCTCAAGAAGAATCCTTTCCAAAGAAGATGTTTATCAATGAACAACAAGAATCCTCACCAAAAAGGGAATAATGACTTCGCATGAAGCAGAGGCAATACTTCTTATACTTCAAGGATTAATATTTCTTATCCACTTCGCAAAGTTTCGTAACTTCGCGAAAGAACAGAAACATAGCATGAGGCAAAGAACATGGAGCGAGAGTTTCGCATGATGGATTCACAATACTTCTTATATTTAGAAGATTAAGTACTTCTTATACTTCTCAAAGGATACTTCATACTTCTTATATATTTCGAGGATTGAGTACTTCTTATACTTCTTCAAGGATAATTCATACTTCGCGTACTTCAAATAGATGATACTTCTAGTTACTTCTTAATATTTCGGAACTTCGCAAAAGAATAGAGGCAAGTACGTACTTTTCAAGTCCAGTATTCTTCCGCTCGTTCCTTCATCAACAAAGACCAAAGATTACTACAACAACAGATTTTCCTTAAAGATCGCTCTTCAAGCAATATTCAAGGAAAAAGAGGCAAGATGTAGGACTCAAATATCGCACAACATATTTTCTTAGTGTGCGAGATTCAATTATTTCCTTAACTCGCGAGAAGAGCTTGCGAGATAGCAAGACTTCGAGAGTGTCTCGAGAGGAGGTAGCGAGAGCCTGCGAAATCATTAAAGGGCTCGAGAGAATGTCTCGAGAGGAGGTAGCGAGAGCCTGCAAGAAATCATTAAAGGGCTCGAGAGAATGTCTCGAGAGGAGGTAGCGAGAGCCTGCGAGATCATTAAAGGGCTCGAGAGAATGTCTCGAGAGGAGGTAGCGAGAGCCTGCGAGACTATCAAAGAGCTCTCGAGAGTATGAGCTGTATGTGAGCTGTCATCCACTATGTAAACACTATATAAAGAGGAGAGCAGGAGAGAGAAAGAGAGAGGAATAATTTTGGGAGGACACTTTTTAGGAGGAGAGAGATATTTTTAGAGAGATTTATTTTCTTTATCATCTTCTTCCCCAAATAATTAGATCTAGAGCTCTAGAAAATATCCATTAATGGAGATTCTCAATGTAATTCAAATGTAACCTCAACAATCATAGTGAAGAATCGTGGATGTAGATCACATTGATCGAACCACGTAAAAAATCCTTGTGTCCATTTTACAATTCTAGTATTTTTATCTTCATTTTCATATCAAATAAGTTTAGATCTAGAAATTATTATCAACATATAGTGAGGGGTGTAGTGTGGGATTTCCCGCAACTACATATGCGCTAGAAACAGGCTTTGAATCTTGTTGGTTCAAGAAAATTTAGAAAAATCGGCCTCTGTTGGTGATGAATTCAAGTGGATCTATAAGCTTTAAGGGAAAAAAGAGAAGGAAAAGCACCAGACAAAGAAAAGAACGATGTAGGCAAGGAAAAGGGACTGCTAATTGCTAGATTAAAGAAGATTCGAATAAATTAGTTATTGTAGGAGATGGATTTCCCTGGATCTAAAAATTTCAAGGTCAAAGGAGGAAAGAAATTTGTTCTGACGAAACAACTTTATAATTGCGAAGAGAAACCCAATCACGAAGAAGAAGACACAGACAAAGCCCAATTCATAAGAAGCTCCATCCAAGGTCAATTCATTTGATTAATCGACTGTTATATCATCGGTGGAGAGATATAAACTTACGGTAGCAGTAAAGCTTCAGGACAAAACAGCAGTAAAGCTTCAGGACAAACGGCCCACAAAGCAATCAAAATAGCATAGAAACAATGACGAAATCTGGTGAAGATTTATCAACTAGCTAGCACCAGCGAAATATGTCACTTCGATCACAACCATCCCGGCTATCAAATTTACCAACAAAGAATATCAGCAACTGCGAAGATAAAAGAAATACTTACCACAAACAGGCGATGAACCAGCAACGTAATAATTCTTGGCGAATGTGTACAACTAATCCTGGGCGATGTCTTCGTCAACGCACAAAGAAGCTAATGCAGTTTGTATCATCTTCAACTCGCAAGGAGCTATGAAACTTAGTTTGTACTTCATCGCAGCAACAGCGAAGTTACGGCAGCTTAGACTATAACTATAGGAGATAAATAAGTTCGCCAAAGAGAGCCAGTCGAAGGAAAGATGACTTTAAACTGCAAGGAAAATGACAACGACAAGGTCACTTTGTGAACTAAAAAGCATCGAGAGAGTATGATCAAGAAGAATAAAGATGAGAGCATGAGTTCAAGGTTCAGGAGAAGCAGCCAGGAAAAGAAAAGAAGCAATACTGAGTATTGAAAAATAAAACTAGAAGTCAACAGATTCGACACAAGCTCGCAATGATCAGCTCGCAGAGAGGATCATAGTAATGAGAACATAGCAAAGAAAAGAGCAGCTCGCAATAATCATCTGTGATTGAGTTCATCAATGATTCCTGCGAAGAACAAATAAAGCGGGGTGAACAAGGTGTACTGAGTTCATCACGTCATTAAAGTTGGGTATGCTATGGATGATTGTCAGGGGCTAGGTAGGATGGGTTTGTGCAAATGGGTCTCGTGACTGATTCAGGTAAATGAGATTCAACTCAGATGGTAATGGCCGAGAACAAATGGGAGGTGAAACCAGTTAATTTGAGATGTGAAATGTTTGTTGGCAGATTCAATGAGAATGAGATACAAATGGTTACAATGATTGAATTAGGTCATATGGCTTGAACCGATCTTCGTTGGCCCGATCATGGCGAGAGAAGGGAACTTCTAATGTGTTGATTGATGAATGGCAGGCTAGGGTGTTGGCTGCTGTGAATTTGGCCTGAGCTGGTGGTTGCTGGCAAGGTATTTGAGAGCTGGAATCACATGTTGTAAGGGCCAGACCTAGTGCTATGAACTGCTGGGCTTGAGTTCGGCTGTGAATTTAGCTGCAAGGGTCGATGGAAGTGGTGGTGAACTGAATGGCAGGCAGTTATTAGCTGGTGTTGTTGGTGCTTGAAATGGAGAGTATGAACAATTGCAGTGATGGACAGAGTAGGAGCCGACACGCAATGCGTGAAGTGGCTTGAGACCGAGGTGTTGCGGTCGAGTCGAGCACGGTGGTTAGGCCTGGAGATGGCGAGGGATGTTGCCATAAGTCGGCAGAAAAAGAGAATAGAGCCGATTGTTGTGTCCGGAGCCGAGCTAGGTAGATGAACTGAGAATGAACTAGATGGTGGTGACTGAACTATGAAGTACTGGTGATGCTGTTTGTGATAGGCTGGCTAGGCAAGTTATTGCAGCTGCATTTCAGGTTATGCTGTGATGAATGAATCGAAGGTTGAGAGTTTGAGTCGCGGCTGCATGGACTAGTGTTGACTGACACGAAAAATGGCTTGGATGGTTGTGTTTGGTGATTATGATGAACTATGTAAAATGGGTCCGTGTTGAAGGAATTTATGAAGTGTTTCACTCTGAGAATCATTGATGCGAGCTTGAGATGAAATATATGATGATAGGCTGGTGCTCGTGATATTCATTTAATTGGGTTTGTGAGTCTGCACAGAGTTGCTATTGGTACTTGTCTTTGGTTTTGGTGATTGTATAGAATTTGAGATCACGGTGGAAGTATGTTGCGATTTTAGAAGCTAAGAAGTTTGGCAGGGAAGCAAGGATTGCAAATGCAATTGCAGTTCAGAGGCTGTACTATGGGTTGGCCTGAGATGACAGAATGGCAGAGTGCAAAGTTGGTTTGAGCTGCTGCTGCAATTGCAGAGCTGTAGGCATTGGTGGTTTGAACTGAGCAATTGCAAGTTATGAAGTTTTGAAAGGCTGATAGCCATCATGGCAAAATTTGAAGCGATGAAGCACCATCCTAGTGCGCCTAAGGATACAATTTGTGCAACCCAACCCATTCGACCTTGGCGGTTAGCTCACTCGGCCAAGTCGATGATCGAATCGGTTTTAACTCGATGACTCATCATGACTCTGTATGACTAGCCGAGTTGACTCGTTGACCCGAGATGACCTGGTCCGACCCGTTGACCGGTGACCGGTTTGACTTTGCACGGTCACCCGAGCTACTTTCGGCGATCTTTCCTGGCCAAATTCAGCCGTGATCGATTTTCCATGCGTATTTTTGGACATATTTTCTACATGGGTTTTTCTCACACATGGGCTTGGTGGACCACTTGGAGATGGGTTTTGAGAAGACCTAATATTGGAAGGAGTATCCTTTATGGAAATTGGAGAAACATATAAAAGAGAAGACTTTTATGATATCATATATCTTTTATTATTATTCTTTTTTTTTGGCCTTTACTTGGTTTTCTAGGGTTTAGAACCATGAAGTCTTTTCTCTTTCTTCTTGTTATGACCTCCATGAATATGAACTAAGTTTTTATTATTGGTTGAAGATGTAGTTGGATTTTGCAACCAAGTTATGATTTTTATGAATTAGTTTTCTCTCAATATTATCGTTTGATTTCTACAGGTTATAATAATTGCATGATTGACGTATTGCAATATGATTGAATGTTTGTTTAGTTAAGTCTAGAATTGATTGAACTCACATCCATACCTATAGCTATTTTAGGTTTTTCATCGAGCGATAACCTTGAATACGAGTAGCATGATATGATGCTAGGTTGTAGTGATACATCCTTGTATTCATATGTAGAAATTGACCTTTGTTCGAATTGTTTATAATGTATTTCAATTGCATTGATTAGCCTATTTCGAAACTTAATGCTCCTAGAATTGAACTTAATTAGCGCAAGGCGTTAGGTTATTCTTTAGGTAGAATTCACATACGTGACCCTAATGTGTGTGTGATGAATTAGGAAATTAATAGATTATCTTGCTCTCTTGATTCTCTAGGCTTTTGATGATAGTGAGATTAAATACGAATTCTATTCATATATTCATAAACTTGTTTACAATTGAAGATGAAACCTTTATCCAATATTTTCACATCCTTGATTTGCGTGTTTACTTTTATTTGTTTTGCTTTTATTTTATTTTAGTATATAAAAATCAGCAAACCCCCGGTGTTTTATATAGGAAACCATAACATATTGACAACCTAGACCTCTCTGTGGGATCGATCCTTTCTTGCCCTTGCTTCATTATATATTTTGAGTAGTAAGAAAGTGTAATTATATTTGTGTCGGTGACAACCTGGCCAAGAAGTGAATATGAGAGGTAGGAGATGGCTGCTCAAGAAACTACTAAAAGCACCCAGAAAAGTGTTAAAGGCACCTCCAGAAATGTCCCGGAAGAGTTGATAAAGTCACTCAGGATTTTTTCACTATATACAGCCCAAAAGTTATCTTTGTACCCCACAAATTGCTATTCGCACCCCCAGAAATTGCTAAACGTAGCCCAAATTTCTAAAGGGACACCACTTGTTGGATAAGGGGTAGTCATCTTCAACCTTTTGAAATTCAAATTTTGGCGGGAAAAGAGCAACAGAATTAGGGTTGAAGATTTGATGGTGTTATTGAGATTAAATCTACGGAATTGAATGGGTTTGTTCCTAAGGTCTAAACAGGGATGATAATGGTTTTTGTTTCGATCAGAATTGGCTAAGCAATCCGCAAAAGGTGAATCAGTGCTCACATATTTTTGCGGGAAAATATTGTTCTTCACGGCAATATTAGGGTTCGATAATTAAAGTTGTTTGAGAGAGATTCAATGGCTCAAATCGTTTGGGCTGACTTGTATCAGCTAAACAGGGATGATATGGTGGTTTTATTCGATCTAGTTGGGCTTAATAACCTTGATTCAAGAAAACAAAGTGACCACGCATTCTCGGGTTTACCTGCAATATTTTCCGGCAGAGTTTTAGACACGTCGAGAGAGAGTCAATCACAAGAATGGGTTGGGATTATCCTGTTACGACTTAACAGGGCTGGTAAATGAGTTGGAATCGAGAAATAAGGAAGCAATCGTTAATTGGAAGAAAACGAGAGATGTGGAAAGATTATCGGGCTGAATATTTGGCAACTACGTGGAGAATAGGGGATAGAATATCTTCCCTGTAATTCAGAATTATCTAAACATAGAATCTTGGATCAAAAGAAGAAATACGAGTGGAGAAAAAGAGAAGAAAATTATGTGACTTGGCGAAATAAAAAGGAAGATATTTTTTGGAGATTACTTGCCCTAAAGGGTGTTCTTGTGTATAAAAGGAGTTGTTCGAGTCCAAGAAATAAAATGAGATACCTTGGAGGAGAAATATAGAGCTAGGAATCGAAAAATCGAAGTCACGAGAAAGTTACATGCCGCCGCAAAACTCAAGAACACGAAGAACAACACTGTCAAAAACGGTCGCAGACATGCTAGTCTTAGATACAACGACAGAGATATCCTCTATCGTTCTTCAAACGATGGAAAAACAAAGGACCCTCAGAAACGGTCGTTTATTCACTAAGGTGCTCAATTCAGTGTTAAACTCCTTTAGCGATTGCAGAATCATTGTAAGCTTATTTATATTATTTTTAATACAATGATTAATGAAATTTTCTTCAATTTTGGTTCTATGAGTAGCTAAATCTATTCTCTAGGGTTTTGGAGGAAACTATTTTTGATGGGTAATATTTAGTAATTAATTTATTTGGCATATTTACTCCAAAATTTTGTTTTAATTTGTCTAAAAATTCTCTCTTCTTTACATGCTTCGTAAAAAATTGTTTTGGGTAGTTTCTACCGTTCTTTTATAAGCGAAGGAGGATTAGGCCTTAGAATAGCGACGAAAGTCATAAAAAAAGAGCATGTAGTGTTATATCTTCCAAAGCATGAGATTGAGTTCGAAAATTGTTTTGAGTAAAATAGGAGTAATTTGTCAAAGAAACTATTATTGAGTTTACAAATATCGGAAGTAGTGGAATCCAAAACCCTAGAATTTTCTCCCCTTGGAAACAAAAATCAAATTTTAATAGTTTGTCTTAGTATTTTTCTTTATTAATCTGAAATCAAATCTTTAAAAGAGTCCGAGAATCAAATTCATACTTACCACAATTAAAACTACATCATCACTCGTGACGAACAAGAACTGAGTGATGACTAATTAAAAACTGAGCACATGATCTCTCGGTTATTATATGACTAATTAACATCTTTAGGGAGATTTATTTTCTTCTATACTCATACCTTCTCTATCTATATTTGAGCTTTTGATAGAAAGGGTAATTTTGAGTTGATGATGTTGATATCTACTGATCATATATGTGTAAATCTTGTTTTTACGGTTAAAACGAGCCAAAAATCACTGAATTCGGACATCGTATGCAAAAGTTATGTCAAAAAACAGTTTAGTGTTGTGATCCATCACAAGTAACCCTTGGGAACCGATCCTAGTACCCTGTCATAGTGAGGGAACTGATCCTAGTACCATGTCCTAGGGTGGGAACCGATCATAGTGAGAGGTCCCCATACGAAGAAGTGTAAAACTGTTTTGCCCATAACTTCTTCGTCCGAACTCGGAATGACCTCATTCTTTTTGCGTTGGTTTCACAATTTAATTCCCTACAAGATATAGGTAATTGCAATACTTGATTTCATGTTGAATATTTATGGTGTATTGCAAATTGGTTTATGGGATGTTTGATCTCGGTTTTATTACCTTAATATTCGATCTCATATATTGTGAACCCTTGTGGTTTGGTGACTTTTTGATTTTGCATAATTAAGTTCTAGCCCATGTTGGTAGGCTTTATCAAAGAATCATGAGGGGTTCTGGTAGAAACAATATGTGAAAAACTCACAATATGTTGAATCGGTTTTGGTTTAGCATAAAAGCATATGTGTTTGACGGTTTTCAACTTTTGCTTGCAATTGTTAAAAGCGATTTTCAACCTTTTCTGGTAAAGGTTGGTTGTTGTTATTCTTTTGTTTTTGTATAAGGATGACAACATGATGATATTTCGATATCAATTCTCCTGGAAGAAGATGCAATCATATTGAGAAGTGGATGCGAAATTTGAGGTAACAATGTTGTTAGTTAATTTTTGTCTGTTTAAGAAAAGACCGAGTTTGTTTCATATATATTTAATGCTTTTTCTTAACAAAATTTAAAGTACAATTGATGTTTATTCCATTATGTGTGTATGGATGTATGTGTGATTCAATTGGTTAGGTTAAGAAAAACTATTGTTATCTTGCTTAATTGTGTGGTATCAATTGTTTAGGCTTACAAAATTTTGGTGCAATTCATGGTGCTTTTAATGTCTATGTTGTTTCAATTGCTTAGGTTGAGGTGAATAATTGTGCAAGTTTATTTATTTGGTTTGTATGAATTATTTATGGCTTAACGAAATAAAAGGTTTACGGGATGAGTTGTTTAGTCCAATTCGATTAGGATAAGAGAAACTAAGTTAATTCTGATCTTAGTTAGACTTATCGAAGTGAGGTTTCGGTTATTCAAGTCTAATCGAATGCCTTAACAAGAAATGCTAGTTAACTAACCTAGTACTTGTCTTGTTTAAAATTGAAAGGTCTAATTTTATGGATAATTAGAACTTCGATGAGAAAAATAGAGTTATCTTTATTTTGGTCTTATCGAATTAAGCGATTGTTTTTTTACAATCGGTTTAGCAAAGGGACTAAGGTGCTTAGTTGATTTTTGGTTTGCTAAACTAAAATGGAAAAATTGTTTCGGACAATTGTTTCCTTGGTAACATATCAAAATAAAACTACTTGTAGTTTTATTTTTGATATTGGTTATCATAACATGGTGTGTGGAATCCTCGTGCCTAACTCTACAGGTTGCAAGTCTATTTTGAGATTTGTGAGATTCTTTTCGTGTTGTCCTTTATTTTTTCGTTTCTTTGTCATTTTGTGACAAAAAGGGGGAGAAATATATGGAGTAAACAAGTGATACTGGCATTGATTTTATATTGATTGGTATCTCTAAGGAAAAGAACATTGGTGCTTAAACGTTTTATCTAAACGAAAGAGTGAAAGCACATACTAAGGGGGAGTAACATAACATATGAGTTGGTATAACAAAGACGTGTGGATTGAATATCTACCAATCTTCCTTAGGGGGAGTATTAGCTTTGTTATTATAATGTCAACAACGGCATTTTCAAGGATTGAATGTAAGCAGTTTACCGTGCTGTTGAATTAGGTAATCAAGCGTATGTGTAATGAATTCTTGTAATTTGTTTATCCATATGATGTAAGAGTTTTGTCACTAAAATAGACAAATGGGGAGATTTTTAAAGCATAGCTCGGTTGAACCCACCAAGCGTTGGTATGTCAAGTTTGGTTGTCATATTTTAGTGAATCAAAACTCATGTTAAGAGTCGCTTGATTATGTACTAGAGTCAACTTCGTATAGGTTAGCTTGAAAGTATTAGGATAATAAGACTTTACAAGTATTGCGAAGACTTGAAGATGTGAAGAAGCAAGGAGCTACAACGACAACAATCATCCTTCCACTTGAGGTTAGTGATATTTGACTTGAACTGTTTCATTCCCTAACGTATCTTTCAAGTCGTGCATATTGAAAACAAAACTGCGAAGCTTATTTGAACTCTAGATAGACATAGTATTAAGGAATACAATACGAGGTTTATTGCTTAACCATTAAACTTTGTAGATAAGACATCGCCATAATCATTTGAATGCTATTGTGATTATGTATGGGTATGAGGTGAGGATTTCATCCTAGGGAACAATGTTTTACATGTGTTCTAAGGAAGTAAGCTCATAAACTTGTTTGTGAATCGAAAAGGAAATCTCCAGGCGTTATTGGGATTGTTATTCATTGCATATCTTGTGAACATACAATATGTGTGATATATAACCGTTCATGACTTGTTGTGTTCTTGGTAAAACTATTCACAAAGGCCTGAATTATGTATTGGTATGACTTTTATTAGTGAAACCGATCTTAAGTAATCAATGAGATGGTATGATCGGGTTTGTGATTTTATGTCTGACCAAATATGGGAAAAGGGAACCGATCCTAGTAAGAGGTGCAGTACATCACAAAGGGGAACCGATCCTTATATGAGGTGCATCAAGGTTGATAGCAGAAAGGGGAACCGATCCTATGGACATGTGCAACACATATAAGTTAGATACCATATATATGTGGGGAACCGATCCTAGTACCTAGTCAACCGAATTTTGGAAAGCTAGTGTGACTATGCACAATACTCACATGGAAGGTAGAACCGAAACTTGTTTTGGTAGAACCGTTAAACCCATGATTTTTGATTGAATGTTATTTGATCAATCGCATAGTTCTTGAAAGTCAGATGAACCAATTCTAAACTTGTTTGGAAGTGTGGAAAATCGGTTTCAAGGTTGTAAGTGTGAAAGAGAACTTACAAAGTTAAGATGTCGACATACTTTGAACATGTGCTATGAAAGTTTATTATTTAATTGTTCAAAGTTATTCCAATAGCTAAGGAATAGAATCCCAAGATCGAAACATAAATAAGTTAAGAATCTTTTAATTAAGGTTATTAACTTTATTTTTTGAAAATAAGAATTAGTAATGTGCATTTACTAATTAGAGATTTTACGAGAGATTTCGATCATTATTTTTGGACGAGCATTTCAGGAATCATGGAAACCGAATTTGTGCTTTAATGAATATCTTGAGAATATTTTCGGTTTTGGAAATTCCTTGGTGTCCAACTTTCTTGTCTATAAATACTTGAAGTTTTCCTTTCTAGCAAACTAATCCTTCGTAACAGCAAACTACCTCTTGTTGTGTTGTTACTGGTGAAGCCGCCTATTCGGAGAGGAGAGTAACATAATTAGGCAAAATCTCTTACGGCCGCTTAGTTTAAAGTCTTCTTTGGGATTGAGAATCTCTATTAGTACCGTTGGTAGAAAACTAGATAATTGTGGTTTATCTTTTGTTTTCATTGATTTGATTGACTAACGGTGGTTGAACTTTGATTGCACCTAGTTTGTTTATGCTTGAGAATCTTCTCTTGATATAAGATTCACTCAAACTAGTTCGGAAGTTTCGATGTGTATCTTTAGACTGTTGTTAGTTCTAAAGACGATCTTGTGATAATCCATTATTAACAGACTCCGTTATGTGCGTGATTGATCAAAAGAGATTCAAGTAATTGTGTGCAGGTGTTTATTAAAGATCTAAGAAGATTTGAAGACAAAAAGAGTTTGAAGATTTGATTTGTGGGTTCATAATCTTTGGTGTTCATAATACTTGTTTAGGTAAAGAGGATTCAATTAATAATCGGTTTATCCTTGTGATAGATTGGATTGATTAATTGAGTAGATCGGCATCAACACAATTATTTGGATTAATAGTGTTGTTGGCTTAATCTTAAACGATTACTTCGGTAGTTGAACATAAGATAGATCTAAGGACCTGACGAAGGAGTTTATGTTAAGATAAACAGAAGATCCTTTGTCCAACTCATATCACTTGGTTGAAGAGAGTTGATACCAAACAGATTTTTTTTTCCTTTACTATTTGGAATACGAACCAAATGAATTGTTCCAAGTACGTGACTTAGGTCGGAGGCGTGGGAATACAGACGGAACTAGATGAACTAAAGGTTTAGTTGCTTGGTCTCAACTATACGAAGTTAGGTGTAATTTTGTGTAGCGGCTTAATCCTGAGAGTATTCAATTCTAGACAAAGCCCGGGGTTTTTATGCATTTGCGGTTTCTTCGTTAACAAAATCTTGTTGTGTCATTTACTTTATATTTCCGCATTATAATTGTTTTATTATAATTATAGTAAATCACACAAACGTTAATTCATATTTACTTGATAATTGAATCCTATTGTGTTTGGTTAAGTCCGAACCTTTTTATCAAGTAACATACTTCGTTGTTGTATTGTCTCGATCCCGTATCCATAGATGATCACACGAAGTGTGAACCGATTAGTTGTATTGTCTCGACTCAGTCTATAGACAATCACTTTCTGAGAAAGGACTTATAGGTAGGAAAAGTTTTAACTTGAGGTACATTTGGGTACCCTCGCCTTTTCAAGTGTGTCTTGAGAAAGCAGTCGAGGTTGTACGATTTTTTTTTTCTTTTGATATTTTTTGATGATCTTAAAAGTTTGTTGAGCCTCCCTCAGGTTCTTCTCTCTTGAAGTTTTTTTTTCTGGATCATCCTCTTTTGAGAAAAAATTTCTGGTTAATTGTCCCTTCTCCAAGTAGTTGTTTTCATCCTTTGTTTAGAATGACTCTTGAGTTCTCAAGATGTTGTCTAAATTTGGCTCCACTATTCCCTTGGTCACATACTAGGATTGTAACCACAAGTACACGCACTCGACCCACACGAACTTATACAAGTTTCCCTAGGGTTTTCTATGGAACTCTCTTATATATACATATGTGTCATCACTTGATACATATTTGTTCCATAAGGTCAAAAAGTTCTACTGAATTTTGGTGTGTGTACAATGTATGGATGCAACAAAGATGATAAAGTCAAGAAGGGCAAGACTATCGAGTTTCACAAGAACCCTGTTTTCATAACATGCTATCATTGTAGTAGCAGGATTTCCCACACTACACCCCTTACTCGATTTTGCTTAATTAATCCATTGAAAGATGTAAGAGGTGAAATTATTGGCTAGAGGTGATATTCCACACATCTACCACAAATATTATTATCAATTATAATTGAACATGATGTTGTGTAATAATCTTATAACAATCTGTAAAATGATTGTAGTCTCTTTCTTTCTTATTGTTATAACTCTGGATCTTAACAGCGATGATCTTGAATTCAGATACCTTTAGAATGTTAAAGTGCCCAGAGTGATAAGATTGAGTAATGAAGAACCAAAGGAGATCAAGCATGTGGATAAGAAAGTACAAAGTTTATTTATTTTTTATAATTATATGTGTGATAGTTTTATCACTAAGACAACCAAGGAAAGATTGACATGGAAGTACTTTGCTGGTCGAACTTCATAAGCGTTGCTATCTCAAGCATTTTACTCAGTTAATTACTTTGTGAAATGCCAGTTTCTAGTCTAGCATAAGCTGATCCTGGGATTTAGGATGGTATGTGTAGTGCAGGTGCTCTAGACTCCACAGAATTATAACCATAAATACGAAGAACTGCCAAGGAACTAAAGTGGAACTTCATCGACAAAAGGTATGTGGAGACTTGAACTTATCTATCACTCAAAATCTATCT
>JAJJWW010007949.1:0-136141 GCA_023531295.1 Papaver armeniacum
TAAAACACCTAATTTGATATCTAGTATTTATGCTTTCTTTGCTATAATCCTTGAGAATTGCATCTCTTATGTTTAATTTTGAGTGTTTAGATGCAATGGAGTCACCGAGAGCAAAAGGAGAAGAAATCACTCATTTAAAGCGTAAAGCGCAAAAAGGTCAATTCACAAGCGATATTTGGAGCAGGCTAAGGTTGCGCAAGGAATGAAGCATGGACTGTCAGTTTTCTGAAACTGACATGCCAAATGGTCACTGGGTGGCCCTTATCCGGGTGTTTGGGTTGTCATTATCCAACCCTGTTTCATTACAACCCCGAATTCGATCCTGAAATTCAGACAGAAGGAAAAAAAAACAAGCAGCGACTCTTGCTGCTGAAATTGAGAAACAGATCGAGAAAATTCAGGGAAGTGAATAATTAGCAAAGGATGATTCGAACAAGTGATGGAGATGTTGAGTTTATGGTCGAGAGTGAAGCAGAGTTGGGGAACGATTTGAAATGAAGAAATGGGGGTTGGTATGCGTCTGAGAGGAGTCAGGGTTTTTGAATTGAGACGGAGATGGTAATGGTTTGAATCAGATCAAGAAGAAAATGTTGTTCTTTGTGATGAAGATGATGTTGACCTTTGTTTGAATCCAAGTTCAAGCTCGGGAGGGAATCAAGTGAAATTTGTGAAGTTGCTACCATTAAATCGAGCTGTTGATGATGAAGAAGGTGGATTGTAATGAACTGAGAAGATATGCAGAAGATAAGAGGTTCAGTAGCCTAAGGGAAGATGGGTGTTGCTCTAATTGAAGGAGGAAATTGATTATTGTGTTGTACTGGAAGTTAGGGTTTCAACAGAAATTGGAGATTTCAAGTTCAGTTCAGATTGGGACTCGATTGAGAAATGGGAAGAAGGAATTGACGTTTCTGATGCAAGAGTTGGTTGATTGGTGGTGTTGTTCATGGCAGTTGAAGGTTTGAACTGGTTGTCTTTGTTTGTGAGGTTTCATTAGAAGGTATTGATGGCTGTGAAAATGGTGAGGTATTGGAATTGCAACAGATGCAGTGTGTGTCGATGGCTGAGTTTGATGGTGCTGGTATATGCAAGAAATTGTAGAAGGAAACATTGCTGGTGCTAGAGTGGGGTGACTGAGATGTTCTTTGCGCAGTGGTGGTGTGAAGCTAGTGATCTTTGGCAGAGATTATGGAAGAATGGGTATTGCAGCTGCTTCAATTGGAGGTTCTGGTGGTGGATTTGGTTGAGTTTTGTGCTGCTAATACTGAGGTAATGGTGGTTCTGTTGTTTATTGCAAGCAGCTATTGCAGGGAGCTTGATCTGAACTGTGGAAATTGTGGTAGAAGTATGAAGGTTTGAATCTGAGATGTGCCAGGAGTTTTGAAGCAATTGATCTGGTGAAAAGTGGGTCTGTCTTTGAAGTGCGAGTTTGAGTGATGGTTGTGTGGGTATGAGTTGACACGAGATGAAGGAATGGTTGATCCTGGTGGTGATTTACGTCAGGAGAAGAAAGAGATGATAATACTTGATGTTGGTTGTGTTGTGCCTAGGTCAGCTTGTGATTGAAGTTTGCGCACAAGAGCTGAAATTGCAAGTGACAGAAGCGGCTCAATATGCAGGAAATGGTTCCGAGGGGTTGCGATTAAGAATAATGTTGTGTGCAGTGTGGATTTAAACGAGCATTGCAGGTGGAGTTATGGCTGAGTTCTATGGTTATCTTTGAAGGTTTTGAGTGCTTTGTAGATTTGGAAAGAGCATTTGTCACTATTCTTTGAGAAGATTTATAGTTGTTTGATTCCGATTGGTCGCGATGGACTCGGGCAATTGCATGTATATCATTGGGAATGGAGCAGAGTTTTGGAGTACAGGTTGTGGAGCTGTGATACGCCAAGATGGCACAACACTTGGAATGGCCTGTGCAAATTTGCAACAACATTGGCATATGACTCATTCAGCTGAGTCAGGTAGTGAATCGATCTCGACTCAGACTTAGAAACACTGACTCAGTTAACACCGTTAGTGACTGTTAGTCATCCGTCAGTTTTAACAGCTGACCGTTATGTTTGACCGGTGACCGGGTGGACTTTGCCGGTCACCTGAGATATTTTCCGACAACCTCTCCGGCCAATTTCCGGCCACAATACCAGTTTTCCTGATAGTTTTTTGGGGCATATTTTCTACATGGGTTTTTCTCACATATGGGCTTGGTGTACTTCTATATATTGGACCTTTGAGATTAGACCTAATTTTGGGAACAAGAGAGCTATTTAAAGGAAAGTCTTCTACAACTTTAAAAACACATATTATTCTTGGAACTTGGAGAGAGCCGGTTTTGTTTACGCTTCTAGGGTTTGCTTTTGTTCATCTTCTTCTTTTCAATTAATATTTTTATGATGAACTCCATAGCTATGAGTAGCTAAACAATTATTATTGGTTATGGGATAAAGTTGATTTCTCAATCTGTTATATGATTCAATCAATTAGTTTTGTCTCAATATTTTACTGTTTACGATTCGTTAATAATATTGTCATATGATTTGATTGTTTGTTTGGTTGAGTCCGGAATCAATCCGATTTACTTTCATCTCTATTGCTAAATTAGGGTTTTCAATACGAAATAGTTGTTTATCCCTGATTCTAAGTAGCATAGTGTGGTTATTACTTGTAGTGATACATCTTTATAATTGCATATGAATCATAACCTTGGTTAAATTGAATTAGTGCTTTTACACGTTTGATTGCCTTTATTAGTCTTATTCCATAGAACTTATTGCTTTTAGGGAGTTAAATCTAATTGTGCTTTTACACTTTAGGTTGCTTTCTAGGAAGAATTCACATATACATCTTTTAATGTGGTTGTGATGAAATCAGGGGATTAGCGGGATATCCTTGCGATCAAGGTATCCTAGGACTTTTAGTAAATGAGAGATTAAAATACCAATTCTAATCATTGATGATAATACATGTTTGTGAATGATACTATCCCGTGACCAATATCTTCTCCCTATTGATTATTCCAATTATTTGCTTTGCTTTATTTTATTTTATTACTTTGTTAAAACAACAAAAAAATCCCCCCTTGGTTACTTTAGAAACTGAAATTATTATAACAACAATTGCCTCTCTGTGGATACGAACTCTTTCTTATCACGTACTTCATTTATACTTAGTAGAGTGAGAAAGTGAGATTATTTTTGCTCGGCTGACAACCGGTCAGAGCGCAACTGTACCTTGAATCAGTGTGAGATTGATTAGGGTTCAACTACAGTCTAGACCGAAGTTAGTTTGTAGTAGGCTAGTGTCTGTAGCGGCTTAATACAATGTGGTGTTCAATCTGGACTAGGTCCGGGGGTTTTTTCTGCATTTTCGGTTTCCTCGTTAACAAAACTTCTGGTGTCTGTGTTATTTCTTTTCCGCATTATATTTTTGTTATATAATTGAAATATCACAGGTTGTGCGTTAAGTTCAATCAATTAGAATATCCAACCTTTGGTTGTTGATTTACATTTATTAACACTTGGATATTGGTCTTTGGTACCATCCAAGTTATCTCTCTTGTATTTAATTAGACTCGCAGATTTCTATTTGCTTGAGTAAGAATTAAATCGAGAGATCGAGATATTATAACTCTTTGATATACTTTATTAAGATTGAGTCTAGTTGATTCTCTTGAAAGTATATTGGAGTTAGTCCATACAGATTGATAATCGAAATATTGGGCGTGGTTGTTGTACCCCCGCTTTTTCAATACACAAATGAAATATACTTTCATTTAGATATGGTTAACCGTACCTAAACGTGTATATTGAGTTGGCTCAATGCTAGTTAACCGAAGTTAGCCATATGAACACTTTTGTCTTAACCACATTCATCAAAACGTCTAGATCAACTATGATGATCAATCAACCATGAATCATAATCAAATGAATCTAATTGTGTTACTCATAGAGTTGTTCAATTGTTCACTCTCATATAAGTATATAAGAAACAATCTAAGCAAAATCGGATTGATTCGTAATCGTACAAAGTACTTATACAAGAATCAATTCATGAACATTTAAGCCACGGTTTGCAAAAGATTGCATTCCTTAATTTATAAATGTATTTGTTCATGAGTATGAAATCATACTTAACCGATTTTAGAACTTTAACAACTTAGTTTGCAAACGGGTACACAAACGAAAGTTCTGGACTTTGGTATTGTCCAACAGTTTGCAAACGGGTACGCAAACTTCCGTCCCGGACCTAACTCAGGTAGAACCGTTCGTATACTGGTATGCAAACTTGGTTCTCGGACTTTCACAGTTAAAACCATTCGCATACTAGTATGCAAACTTGGTTTCTGGACCTGAATCATACCAAACAGTTTGTGTACAAAGGACGCATACCGTGATGTATCCAGACATGGGTTTTAGTTGTAAACTCCCATTTCAATAATTAAAACATTTTAAAAGACGACAATGGTTGTCTCACATAAACCATTAGCTAATAAGCAATTTTCAAGTGTCGAATGATCAATACGTAACTTTCCGAGGTGACATCAAATGACTGTCTCACACAAATCATGTAAGATGTTTCAAGGAAATTTCCACACGATCATCTTTTGACTTATAATTTAGTTTCCAACAAATAAATTGTTTCCAACTAAACATGTTGAGAATAATGATGAACGTAGCTAAAGCAAAAAGCTTCCAACACATATTTTGAGATATAAATAAGCGAGTTAAACTCAGCTTGAAATATCAAGTATAATACGAAAGTTTATATACTATACGACTTTGTCTCAATATGAGATAAAATAGACTTCTGAGTGATAGATAAGTTAAAATAAACCCCTATAGCCGTGAGATAGCAACACTTGCGAGTTCGACCGAGCAGTGCTCTAACAGATGTTAGTAAAATTAGGACTATTAGGTTAAATCTTCGACTTAAAGATAAATTTATATGGGCTCATATTAAGAATTGTTATTTTACTATTAAATTGGTTTATAAAGTTTGTATGAATGAATAGTAGTTCAGTAGAAGAAGCTTCTTTTTGGAGGAAAGTTTGGTCTTTGGATTGTTTTCCTAAAATTAAGTTCTTTATGTGGAAGGTGTTTGCTCAAATGCTTCATGTCAATTATATTCTTAAGTTTTATAACCCTTCTATAGATGAAAACTGTCCTTTTGCAAAAATGAAGTGGTGTCAGTTCTACATTTATTCATTCATTGTTCTATTCTCATGTTTGGTTTGGATCATCTTTTCAACACTTGGTTTCTTTTGATCTTCGTAGGTTGAAGATTTTTTCCAAGAGAGTTAGGACATACCCATTTTGCAGTTAATTGGCCAAGTATAGGAGCTATTGTTATATGGTGTATTTGGAAGTTAAGATGAGATCATGTGATTTTCAGAAAATTTTCTATTAATTTGGATAAAATTATTCTGGATGCGAGAAGAATGATTAATACTTATGTAACCCCTTCTTTGCCAGTTCGAGTAATCAACAAGCAAGTTAAAACTTCAACCGATACGGTGGAACATTTTATGTTCATAAATGGATCTTTAAAGAACTTCAACATGGGTTTAGGTATGATTTGGTGTGATATTGCTGGTAGAATAAAACGTTCTCGTCCGGACTTTGGACTGATTCCAGACTACCTTTGAAAAGAAGGCAGTTCTAGGGGTGATGAGCCCGCATTTCCTTAATATTGATAGCTGGTCTCACCTTGTTGATGCCATTCTTCGTTGGGGGCGTTTCCCTGAAGAATCGACTTGCATCTACAATAGGTTTCGTGATTGCCAGCCTCACAGGTGAAAGCAAAATAGTAGATAATAATATCTCTTGGGAAAAGAAAATGAATTTGTCTAAGGGCTTGTTTGTTAGTGATTGTCTCCAAATGGTAGATTTTGTGAATGAAGATTGTCTAAATGATGGATGGATAAGCATTGATCTTTTGGAGGACCGCCGGTTTTTGATTTCTAGTAGCAGTAATAAAAATTTAAAAAAATTAGTTCTTAGTGTTGCCCTTTCCTTATTATAATACAAGCTTCCAAATCCCAGAGCAGAAGAAAGCGGAACAGAAAGAGAAAGATTCTTCCGCACACCTTACCTAGAAGGTGAAAGGGGAACTTCTTTACAAACTATGAGAAAGAGAAATCCTATCGACGTTAGATACATGTTTTGTTCCGTTGATCAAGATCATGCACAATCAACGCTCTTAAATGCGGCAACCTGTTCAATTAATATAGTAGTAAGTTGTTGGAGCTTAGCTTATTCGGCTTCCAACTAGTTAATGTAATACTCTTTATCTAGACAGGAACCTAGCTCAGCTGGTCACCCCCGTTTCCCAAAATTTCATGCGTTCCAGGAGGTCCCAGGTTCGAGCCCCAATGGCGTAATATTGCAGGAATTAACATGAAATGTATAGTTAGCTTGCCCCCCTTGTGACACAATCTCAGCCCGCATCCGCTTCGGCTCCCTTGGCTAGGTTACCCATAAGGCTCGCTGATAGGCTAACACGACAACCTGTTCAATTAATATAGTAGTAAGTTATGGGAGCTTAGCTTGTTAGGCTTCTAACTAGTTAATGTAATATTGTTGGAGTAATAAATTTTACATGCTTTCTTGTAAAAACTTTTTCCTTTTTATGTATTGAAATAATGATTTAAAGAAAAACAAACAATAAAAAAATTAGATTAGATTAGGAAATCTTTTTTTTTTATGTATTGAAATAATAGATTTAAAAAAATAAAAAATAAAAAAATTAGATTGGATTAGGAAATATCGACTTAATGGATGGATCTGCCATTCCAGAAGCCCATAGTATTAGCACCAAGTTCATTATATATGCCGGGTGAGGCGCGAATGTAGAGACGTGTTGGAGACTTGGAGTCCCGAGAGAGAAAAAGAGAGAGAGAGAGGGTAAAACGATGGTGGTTCTTCGTTCAAGTACAAATGGAACTATCGGTTATTATGATCCTTCAGTTGATCGCAGCGTTCGTTCTTCTTCATCTAACTCCAAAGAATTGTGTTCCACGGATGTGGAAAGGGAATTTTTTGACTGGTAATTCCATTTATTTTTTCCAACAGTTACCTAATCGATCTGGGCTGGGGTTTTTGAAAACCCTAATTGAGTCAGAAACTGCGATTTTTTGATTCATCCCTAAATATTCCCACTTCTTTAACTGTTATAAACATTTATCTTTCGTTACGTATATTGAATCTGTGCTGGGGTTGCTGATGTTAGTTTCTGGGTTTTGTTTGCAATTCATATTTTCGCCAATTGCTTGATTTAACTTATACTACTATTACTTTACAATGTTTGCTTACCTTATCTTACCCGTGTTCAATACATCTTAAACACTTTTGAGCCTAATTGAGACATAACGATGAAGAACGTACACTAAACTTCCCCGTAGTCATCCCTGCCAAATATTTATTCTACGTAATCCTTACAAGAATAACTTGACTAACGAGCTTTAGTAAAGTAGGTTATAGTTTGAGTTAGACATGGTTATTGACACATGTCGACTTTATCGTAATCTCAATTGAATGCTTTTGATCTGCTTAAACTTTTGAGTGATTTTGGTTTTAATCATGACAATTACAGGCGTTGTCCTGAACCCAGAAAGGAACGTAAGTACACATCAAAACAAGTTCGTGATGTAGCAAGGCCATATGCAGCTTATGCCTTGAAGTTCTATAACAAAGAAGCAGTCAGTTTTCTTCTTCCGAATCTTTATTGCTTTTCCTGAAATCAATCACCATTTTTGTTGGATTTATTTAATCTTTCTTTTTTGTTCTCTTGCCTTGGCCTAAAATTTATAGCGTACAAAATATAAGCTGGTGGAGCCTGGTTACATTACATCTGCGTTTCTTAGGACATCCATTCTTCACCATGTTGACTTCACGGCTAAGAAGAGTGATGTTGCTGATGCTCCAGAGGAGATGTTTTTCGCCGAACTGACAACTGCCGGTGGGGGGGTTCGTTGGGTCAAGCTTTGCAAATGCATGGGGCCAAGAGACTTAATTTCAGGTTTGTTTTAAACATGTAGATGTGGTTGTGTCTTGTGTGGTTTTATTTGTCCCTTGCTCTTACAGTTAAGTGCATTGTTTTGCTTGCTAATTGATTTGTTTGTCAATCGGGGATCACTATTAGGATTTGTGACTCTAATTATATTGGCAACTCTATGAATTCGTCTTGCAGGAGATAAAAACAACGGCTGCTGTTATTGCACTCTTGAAAATGTTCAGCATCCTAAGACTGGAGGATTCTCGCGTGGCGGTCGTGGATTATTCCCTGATGGCAGCGGTAGTTCTTCTTCGTCTGATCCAGAAATTATTTTAGGAGGAGATCTGCCTTCCTGGTAATTCTATTTGGTTTTTCCATACAATTATCTAACCGATTTTGGGTGGGGTTTTGAAATCTCCATTGAGTTATAAATTGCGATTTTAGTAGATATTCCTACTTCCTTACCTGTTAACATTTTTCATTTTGTTACGTATATTGAATCTGTGTTGGGGTTGCTGATGTCAGTTTCTGGGTTTTATTTGCAATTCATATTTACCAATTGCTTGATTTAATGTATACTACTATTACTTTACAATGTTTGCTTACCTTGTCTTACGCGTGTCCAATACATCTTAAACACTTCCAGTCACTTAGTATCACTATTTTGCCTGTGAGCCTAATTGACACATAAAGATGAAAACATACTAAACTTCTTCATAGCCATCCTGGCTGCTAAATAATTGTTTTGCCTAATAATATATAAGAATGTTTCCGCTTTGCTTATGTTACTATCTTTGTCGTGCTCATTTACGACTTTTGAGTGATTTTGTTTTCAAGTATTAATTGAATGTCTTGGTGAAAGCTTGTTTTTATGGACGAACATAGGGCAAGTAGGGGTTGTGATCTTAAACTTAGACATGGTTATTGACACATCTCAATCTTTATCATAAAACTCAATTTAATGCTTTTGATTTGCTCAAACTTCTGAGTGATTTTGGTTTTAATCTTGTCAATTTCAGGGAATACCTAGTTGGTGAACCCAGTAAGGAATGTGTTTGTGTTGTACCAAGGCCGTATGCAGCTGAAGCCATGAGTTTCTATAACACTGAAGCAGTCAGTTTTCTTCTGAATCTTTATGGCTTTTGTTGAAAATCAATCGTCTTGTTTATTTGGATTCCCTTAATCTTTCTTTTTTGTTCTCTTGTGGTGGCCTAAAATTCATAGGGTACAAAATATGAGCTGGTGGAGCTTGGTTCCATTACACGGGTGCATCTTGAGACATCCATTCTTCACCATTTCAACTTCAAGGCTAAGAAGACTGATGTAGCTGACGCTCCAGAGGAGATGTTTTTTGTCGAACTGACAACTACCTGTGGGGTTCTTTCTCTCAAGCGTTGCATATGCATGGGGCCAAGAGACTCCATTTCAGGTTTGTACTTAACATGCAGATGTGGTTGTGTGGTTTCATTTCTCTTACTCTTACAGTTAGGTGCATTTTTTTTTGCTTGCTCATTGATTTGTTTGTCAATCGGGGATCACTATTTTGATTTGTGACTCTAACTGTATTGGCAACTCTATGAACTCCTCTTGCAGGAGATAGAAACAACGGCTGCTGTTACTGCCGGCTTGAAAATGTTCAGCATCCTAAGGGTGGATATTTCTCGCGCGGTGGTGAGGGATTATTCCTTGATTGTTGACAGTGAACTTTCTAGTTTTAGCTGTAAAATATCTACAGAAACCATATCGTTGTACATAGTGTTTAGCTGGCTACATAGTGTTTTCTGTTGTAGATGGGTTATGTGGTGGTAACAAAGTTAAAAAGGTGCAACTATAGGGTTTCAATGGGTCAAAGATAAATCTTTTTTTTTTTTTTTGAAATAATTTTGTATATTATTTAATAAATATTATTACATGAAACTAGTTGGAAGCCTAACAAGCTAAGCTCCAACGACATACTACTACATTAATTGAACAGTTCTTTGTGCTTAACCTACCAAATGAGCCTCATTGGTAACCTAGCCAAGGGAGCCGAAACGGCGGGAGGGGGCTGAGATTGTGTCACAAGTGGGGCAAACTAACACTACCTTCCATGTTAATTCCTGCAATATTACGCCATTGGGGACTCGAACCTGGGACTTCCTGGAGCGCATTAAATTTTGTATTGATTTAGTTTTTTCCTTTCATGTAATTTATTTGCCACACATATTACCTGTACTTTGATCCTTGTATTTTTTTTTCCAATCTTGTAGTGAGTTCTTGATTTAAGCTGCCCTTTAATGTACAAATTCAAATTTGAATATACGCGCAATAATAATGCTAATTTTCTTGATCTTTTTGTACTGGCACAGAGTTAAATGGATCAGTTTTTATGTAAATTGTGTGCAACTGGCATTTTTTTTTTGGCCCGGGGTACCAATTTTTACGCAACTTCAAGGGTTAAATTCTGTTTGCCTACTCCAAAAACACTGAATTAGAGCTTCTGTTTGCATAAAAGCTACTTTGATGTACTAGTCCGCTAGTGGTCTGAGCAAACATGCCAGGCGTCAATATGTATAGTCGTGTACGTAAATGGAAACAGAAAACACCAAACTACAACACAAATCGACAAACTTACAATAACGCTAGAAAGCAAACAAAAGGTAAAATGGACTCTAGAAGCAGTGATGGAGCCTATCAGACATTGTTCATCACATTACAATAGCTTCGCCCATAGCCACTTGAATCATTCTCGTACAACAACAATTCCTAGTGCAATTTCCTTTTAACCAAGTTATACACATTCCTCCCATTTGGATGATTCTCCAGCTCGCCCGAACATTTGCACAGGACGTCAACTAGTTGGCGCAATGCCTTTCCCTTTGAAAGTTTAAGTGCCTTTTGGATGACATAGTTGCCAAACTTATTTTGAGCTAGTTCAACAAGTTGTTTACAATCAGAGAGGAGTTGCCAGACTACAACACCGGTTGCATTCGATTCGATACATTTTTCTACAACATTACTGCCATACTTATCCGTAGAAAGTTGAAATAAGTGTCCCCTGAGCTCATTGCATATAAGGTTTGCAGTATTAGGATGACGCTCTAGAACATGTTGCACCACAAAATTCCCATAGTTGTGTTTAGAAAGGTACACGGCTTCGCCTATGATGATTGATAGCAGCTGAAATTTGAGAGGGTCGTCTATGGATTCAATAACAGCTTTGAGAGAGAAACATCCTTGTTCTGTAGTAGCAAGCTTATCGCAGTTTATCACTGCTATTTCGTATAGATCCCCCAAGTAGATATTTTGCACATGTTTGCAAAGTTTTTGAACTAGTTGGCTTCCATTCTGGTTCGACATGATTGAGAAAAATAGGTCGGGCTTCATAAACCGCAACACGTAAACGTTCCACGTAGGATTTCCCATGAGCAGTTTGATCATGAGACTTTCCATTGCGCGAGACCCGGATTTCGTATTAACTTGGCTGGTGATAACATATACGACTGCTTTGAACAAATCTACCGAGCTGCATAGTAACCTGGTCAGTCGCGGTGCTTCACCTTCAATACATAGAGTTTTCATCAAGTACTTGCAGCCTAACTTATGGCTGCCCAACATGTATATATCATCTGATTTCAGTTCATAAATAAGACTTGGGTCTTCATTAACAATTTTCATAATCCGATAATCATTCCAACCTTGCACCTTCAAAGAGAAAAAGGGTGATATATAGTGCCGTTGGTGAGACTATGGCTTGGAGACCTTAATATAGAGTTTGATGCACCATTTGGAGTATACACACCATCATATAGTTTCTGTTCTTCAACTGATAATCTTTGAATAGAAGAGAGCAGTTCACCTTCAGTTGGGAGGGTATTATAAGCTGGAGGAGGAGTGGGAGAATTAGGCTGATAATGGGTTTTACGATCTGCCATGAATGAATGTGGAGAGACTTTGAACTGAAAAGAATGTGTTTCATCCTAATGTTTAGCTTCCTACTAATATAGGCTTCCGCAAGATCAGTAATAGTAATTGCAGCGGACTGGGAAGTGTTTCTATACTTTTTAAAGTCTGTCGCGGAATAGAAATGTTTTCCTAAATGCGGAATTTGAGTTATATTAGAAGTCGTCGATTTTATAGAAATGCTTTCCTCATTTTTCATGTCGGACGATAATAGTAATGCCCGGACACGCATCTGGATTCCGGCGAAAAATTCGATCCTACTTGTTCCCGCAAAATATTTTTTGGTTCACTAGTCTGATCTCTAGATCCAACCGTTACTGGAGTATTGCGCCCCACTCTAAACCATATCTAATGGACTATTGCTGTCCTCAAGTAACACCATGTTTGTTTTTTCCTCAATCTAATAGCAAAACACTACATTCTTGTGTGTAGATGTGGTCCCACATTTTTATATGTTTGTTTTTTCTATTACCTCTATTAATATAGAGGTCAAACCTCTTTCAAGTGGAGGAAATCAAATAGCATCTGATTGGTGATATCTTTGGATAAAAAACCTCCATTAAATGCTGAAATGTCCAACCTGTCCTCAAACATATTTGAAATGGACACTTATATCCCCATAACAAAAACTTAGCGACCGCACATGGATTGCTGTTTTTTCAAAACTGTCCCTAAAGATGGATATTTGGGACGCTGATGGCCTGAACGTCCCTAATAGTCATAGAATATATAAATTAAGACAAATATCAGACCGTCCCAAAAAGAAAACATGGCCAAATAGTATTAGTGATTGTGGAACAGGGGACGGTAGATAAAACGTCCCTAATACCTCTTGGGACGGTTTATTGTCCTCTTGGGACACTTTTTAGCCGTCGCAAGAGGCCTTCTGTTTTGTAGTCGCGCCAGATTGGTGTAATACTAGAAACCGCTCGTCATTTTTAGAGGACAATAAACCAAGCCACGTGTCAGATACTTATTGAAAATAAATTGTTTATTGCCGTGTACACTTAGAGCATCTCCAACAGAAGGTGCAAAAAATCCTATGTGTATTTTTTATTTAGTCATTTTATTTATGGGGTCTACACATAGAGTAAATGTAGGACCTCATATCTAAAAAACCATCTCCAACAGTTGAAATTTTAACCCAAGAATTAAAAGAAAATTAGTGAAAAAAATGACGTGGAGGTGCAAACGGAGGTGTAAATAGCACTTTCTTGAACACCTTCATATTTAGTAATTGGTCCCTCCTATCTTGTAGGACCCTACTATTGGAGTTGGATTTATGCCAAACTGAGGTCTAAAATCCTATGTGTCACTAAACAATAAAAAAATCCACCCTCTGTTGGAGATGCTCTTAAGATTTTTTCTTGTACAGTGAAATTACTTTTCGATAAAACAACAACTAATATAATCAGTTATTTTATTTTTTTCTTCCTGTAAATAAAAACGGGATATTTTTTTATATAATTAATGGTATGTTTTGAATTCCATATTTAAACTATATGAATTTCAACTTTTTTTGTATTTTGTTTAATGGGATGGAATGAATTTTCTTGGAATTTGAAAATTTTATAAGGGTGAAATAAGAAATGCAAAATACGGATGACATTTATAGAGTTATTAGATAGTGATAAAACAAACATAAATTTTGGATCTACTATGTAGTGGTTTTTATATAGAGATAGAGTTAAACTTCTATCTAAAACCCTCTACTTATATGGAGGAAAAAACAAACATGTTGTAAGTCGTTTTCACTGGAGGTGTAAAACGCGCCGGCACAGACCATCCCTCTGAGAGGCGAGCCCGCCATGCTACGTGCTCTACCATGTCATGCCAGAAATTAAGGCGAGTCTTGTTGTGCCGTCTTTGGGAGCGTGTTGTGATGTTCCGTGCACATCTATTTCACATTTTTCAAATTGAACACTTTTTTTAGTTGATGGAAAAAATGAGTTCATTGTACGACTTATTCTCTCTCCCTCTCATGGAAAAAACCGAACCAAAAACCAATGGAAAACTGGTTAACCGTTAAATTAAAAACTAAGATTTAATATACACCATTCGTTTATCTTAACCCTAGTACTAGATATCATCGACCAATTTCTTAACCTCACTTCAGTTCTCTATTTTTTTTTCTTCGCCTTCTTCTTCAGTTATGAATATGGAATTTGGAACATGCAGAACTTGGAGTTTATGTTTATGTTTATGTTTTTGAATTTGCAATGTTTATGTTTTGGACTGTGCTTCTAAACTTGAAATATGTATTTTTAACCGTGCTTCTAAACTTGAAATATGAGCTATGCTTGTGTTAATTACATTTTGCAGGTAGGTTAAAATTCTATTGTGATTATTTATTTTTTTAAGATGAATTCTCGGTTTCAGAAAACTGACGTACAGTCGATTTTCCGTTAACCCAATGGCACAAACCGAAACCGGATAAAACCATTAACAAACCAAACCAATGGTTAATGGTTCAGTAATGGTAATATTTTTTAGAAACCGATAGTATTGGTATTGGTTTGGTTTGGCTGGAAACCGAGCCGAAACCGACCATAATCGACCTTAAGTGTACGTTACATGGTTTACTGTACTGTAAAAAAATAGGGTACTTGTGAAACCAATTAATAAATTAAGATACACTTAAGCCCCGTTTGGGATTGCTTTTTTTCAACCAAAAGCACTTTGTAACAAACTTGTAACAAACTTTTACCAAAAATTGTGTTTGGTAAAAAAAATTCAAAGTGCTTTTGGAGAGAAGCACTTTCATTTTTGGCTTGCTTTTAAAAGCTACTCAGCACTAGCTTTTAAAAGCAGGAAAAGCAGAAGCTGTGGACCCACATAATTCGATTTAACTGATTCTCTATTTTAGCCTTGTTAATTTATTATAAAGACAAGTTTTACCCTCAAATATTGTACATTTGACATTATAATTATAATTTAATTTTATTTCTCTATTTTGTTTATTTTTTATTTAAAATAATAAATACAATAATAATTAAAATTATTATATAAAATAATAAAAAATTAATAAATATTAAAATGAAAAATGAAAAAAATAATAAATTTAATAAATATTTTTTTTGAAAAAAATAAATTAAAATAATAATATTTTCATAGCAAACCACAATCATAAATTTTTTAATTAAATAATAAAAACAATTAAAAAAAAATTACTTATATTTTATTAAATATATTAAAATTAGAAATATAATTTATTATAATAAATCGTATTAAAACTAATTTTTGAAATATGTCTATTTTCTTCATTAACTACATCACCAGCACTTTTAAATACCAGTTTACCAAACAGAATTTACAGTTTGTTAATTGCACAATGCTTTTTAAATTATAGTTTACCAAACGTCATGCAGATTTATTTTCACAGCACAACACAACAACGCACAACACAGGACAACAGAAAAACGTTTTTCTAAAATTCACAGCAATACCAAACTAGCCTTTAGATTAGGAAATATCATATTGGGCGCCTAGATGGACCTGCCGTTCCACAAGCCATTATATATACCAGTACTAGTGAGTGATGCGTAAAGGTAGAAGAAGTGTTGGAGTCCCGAGAGAGAGAGTAAATCAATGGAGGTTCGGCGTTCAACTAATGTTAAACAATAGGAAACTTCATATTTATTTCCCATTATAGTTGTATCTTTCTATATATAGTTTTGAGTCTTATTTGTTATGTCTTGTGTGACAAGCCTAAGGTGAAGTGTATTATCCTGTACGTCAAGTCATGTAACTGAATATATATACACAACTTTAACTTGGTTTTCTCACATTGAGAAACCTATTCAAAATCGATTCATGTCTTAGTATCAGTCAGGCGGATCCAACTTCGACCTGTTTTTAGGGTTTTCTTTTCTCTTTTACCTACAACTTCTTAACCTATTATTCTTTATCATGTATACCATAACTTCTCAATCCTCATCAACAACTTCAACTTTTTCAACATCTTCTTTGTCATTCGAACATGTACCCTTTGAGCGTCTTCATGGTGATGTTTCAGAGAAGCTAACAGGTCACAACTATTTGCTACGGAAAGCTCAATTCACGCCGTATCTACAGGTTTATGATTTAGAGAAATATGTAGATGGTTCTCTTGCAAGTCCACCGGCTCTTGTCAATGATCTTCCTAACCCACAATTTTTGACCTGGAGACGCACATATAAACTCCTTCTAGGCTGGATTATGTCTTCCCTCACTGCTCTAGTATTAGCCAAAGTCAAGGCATGGAAAATTAACCAAGTCTCCGCACAATGAGCAACTGGTTTTAACACAATTTCCCACTTCCCCACTCTCTGATTCCAGCAAACTGTCACACTTCATGGGATCATGGTGTTTTCAACTCCGGCATTATAAAATGTCTCCGAATCCTGATTGAAAGGACAAGATTCGAACACTTGAACATTCGTCTAAAAGAATTCTCGGTAAGTTCATACAGACAATCTTTCGTCTACATGAACTCATCGTCTGAGCATTCACTCTCAATTGAGCAAAATTCAATCATTCAGAGCATTCTTACGCTGAATTCACAACACACCTACAATCTCGGATCACTATTGATCTCACGCATTTCTCGGCTTCCCTCCTACGGATCAACCCATCCTCTCTTGTGACCGAATTGACTCGGAACGAGCCATTGTTCTTGGTTTAGGCCGGAGTCTTACAGATTGATCTCTCGAACTTAAAGCACTCCCTTCTTGCGGTGCATCCGTGAGGTTCAACATTTCGCTCAGTTCAAGGAGTCTCCATACAGTTGACTCTTCAATTCCGTAAAAACCAACAAATCGTTTTTCCCCATCTACAGATTGGCGACCACAGTGGGAGATTAATCTCTCGGTTGCAATCTCAAGCTTTCACAAGATGGTTAGTCTTAGGAATAATTCAACCAATCAAGATCCCAACCAGAATCTCTCGAATGGTAACGTTCCTCACACTCCTTCGAACAATTCTGGTTACAATGAATTGTCATATTTCACAACTCCATTTATCTCCATCGAAACGAACGATGAAGAAATCCCGACTTTAACTGAACTAGCATGGAGGCAAAACAATTTGTCAAGAAACTTGCAAAGGTTGAAAGCAGCAATCGACAACCTGTTCACCTGCCTAGTACATGTAACAAGAATACTTGGAGCAGAGGTGGTGGAACGTTCAACTACTCCGACTGATGATCTTCCTCAAACCTATAGTTTTACCACTTATGAGAAGTCAGTGGAGCAGGAAGTTGCACAATTGGTTGAAAATCTGTGTGAACGTTTACACTTTTCCAAGGAGCAGCGTACAAACATGTTTGCCGCACTCATCCAGATATCGTCTGACGTGCAAATAACTCCACCAACCCCAGCAGTTGGAGAAGTTTCCCTGGTGTCTGAACATTCGATCGACAACATCATTTTTAGAGAAGAAGATCGCATGGCATATGAGGGACATAATCGGGCATTGAACGTGATTGGTTTCATCAAAGGCACCGAATTTAGGAGGGCTCTCGTTGACACAGGCGCTTCCGCGAACGTCGTCACTATGAAGACCCTCAGGATGGCCAGATTCACACAAGGTAAAATCATTCGCCATCCCATCCTAATGACAGGATTTGAAGGAAGACAAAGCCATACATATGGATATACGTATGTAGATTTGAGGGTAGGACCAATTCAGTCAAAAGTGAAATTTCATGTGATCGAACAAGAACCCGACTCTCACATGATACTTGGGCGACCGTGGCTCCATGACAACAAGGTGGTCCCATCGACTTACCATCAATGTATGAAGGCTCTACTCAACAACAAGACCGTTCGCATAGCCGCTTCATCATCCCCTTACGCCTTGGCCTATGATGCCGAATTCATCGAACCCCAGAGAAACATTCCCGAACCTCCCAAGAAGATTTACAACACTCTACTTCCGAGATGGAAGACTATCGAAGCAGCTGCTGCTGACACATCGTCACCATCTTCGGAAGCAAGACCAGTCAAATCACCTGTTACGCGCATCAAATGCCGTAAGGACCAAGTCACGACGCCAGGATCCAACTTCACAACCATCCATGATGCGGAAGGAAGAACCATTTATCGGTGACACAAAGATTAGCAATTAATAGGGGAGATTGATCAAGAGTCTCCCCGCACTAATGAATTATTTCAGGTCGAGCAAACGCCTGACGACGAGGTTCAAGATGCTCCGCAACAGTTGCAAGATGGCACAAACTCTACTACTGACGATCTTGAGATAATCAACATCGGCACAAAAGAAGACCCGAGACCAATCCTAATCAGTGTTGCGTTATCACGGGAGGAACGAGAAGGTTTGGTAAATTTGTTGAAAGAATATCGGGACATCTTTGCCTGGACGTACGAAGAAATGCCGGGTCTAGACGACAAATTGGTTACTCATCGTCTGCATATCACTCCCGGTTCAAAGGATGTCAAAAAACCACCAAGACAGTTCAGGCATGAGGTCGAGAAGCAAATCAAGGCCGAGATTCAGAAATTGCTGGTAGCGGGTTTATCAAGCCTATTCAACATCCGACATGGCTGGCTAACGTTGTTCCAGTTAAGAAGAAAAATGGTCAAATCAGATGTTGTGTAGATTTCAGAAACCTGAATAAATATTGCCCGAAGGATGACTTTCCCTTGGCCAACATTGATATGCTCGTCGATGCAACTAACGGTCACGGTATGTTCTCATTCATGGATGGTTACAGCGGATACAACCAAATCAAGATGTTCTAACATGATGCTGCGAAGACCGCATTCCGCACTCCTATCGGGAATTTTCATTATACTGTTATGCCCTTTGGATTGAAGAATGCAGGTGCCACCTACCAACGAGCCATGACAGCAATATTTCATGATATGATGCACAAGCAAGTAGAAGACTATGTCGACGACGTTGTGGTGAAATCGAAAGCTCGAGCATCGCATATAGAAGTTCTGAGGCAAGTTTTCGAAAGATGCAGAAAATACAAGTTAAAGATGAATCCTCTAAAATGCGCTTTCGGAGTTTCTTCTAGGAAGTTTCTAGGATTCATGGTCACTGCCGAAGGGATCAAAGTCGATCCAGACAAAGCAAAATCCATCACCACCATGCCTTCTCCACGCACTGTAAAGGAACTACAGAGTTTCATGGGTAAGGTGAATTACATCGGACGCTTCATACCAGGATTGGCTCAACTTATTGCTTCGTTCACTCCTCTTCTGAAGAAGGGAGCAAGTTTTACCTGGACAGATGTTCAACAGGAGGCATTCCAGAAGATAAAACAGATGCTTTTATCACCTGTAGTCATGAGGTCTCCAGTACAGGGACGACCATTGATATTATACACATCTTCCAGTGACGTTGCTATCGGAGCACTGCTAGCTCAAGAAGACGAAGAAGGCGTCGAACATCCAATCTACTATTACAGTCGAACCATGAAGGATGCTCAACTCAGATATCCGAAAGCTGAAAGAACATGTCTGGCATTAGCTCATGCAATGCAGAGGTTCAAACATTATTTACTGTCCAATAGAGTCATGCTCATCTCTAAAGCCGATCCCATAAAGTTTTTACTCTCCAAACCCGCTCTTATAGGAAGACCTGCAAAATGGCTGCTTCAGATGTCAGAGTTCGACATAGTATGTGTTTCTCCCAAAGCAATCAAAGGTCAAGCAGTAGCAGATTTATTGGCTGCTTTTCCAGGGGAAGATTCCATGACACTACAAGATGATATACCAGGTGAATTTCCATAAATTTCAGTCGTCAAGAAAGAAACATGACTGCTATACTTTGATGGATCTGCCACTCCTAGCAATGATACTGGAGGAGCAGGCATAATCTTGGTCTCTCCATATGGTGAAGTATTCTCACATTCATTTAAGCTGGATTTCCACTGTACAAATAACTTAGCAGAATATGAAGCCTTTTTGCTAGGATTATCCTTAGCTAAACATGCATGGGTGAGGTACCTGGAGATCAGGGGAGATTCAAAACTGTTAGTCAAGCAAATGAATGAGACATACTATCTCAAGGAGATAACGCTTGCTCTATTCAAAGCTGAGGCGTAACGACTCCTAACTCATTTCGCCGACGCAACTATCACTCATACTGGACGAACCAACAACAGACATGCTGATTGCTTGGCAACCCTCGCTTCCAAGCTGCAATTCGAAGGGTCAGAGAAAGCTATCATAGTTCAAAGACGAGATGTATCATCCACATGGCTTAGTCAAACTGATGATGCTCAAGCAAATGACTGGAGGACACCTATTATTCACGAGATGGCTTGAGTTCCGTTCTGAAGGATCGATCGATCTCAAATAACTAAAGAACTTCTTCTTGCTCCACGGAGCCTTGTACCATCGTAACCCAGATGCATCTCTATCACGGTGCCTCGGCGAAGAAGAAGCGAAGGAAAAACTCGAAAGTGTGCATCAAGAAGTGTGCGGACAGAAGATGGTGATAACACTTTATAGAAGACTCCAAAGAATCGGATACTACTGGCCCTCCATGGAAGCACAGTCGAGGACCTTACAGAGAGCTTGTCCTAATTGTCAGACGCCTCCTCATCATTTGGAGATCCTGAAACTTCATCACGCTGGGGACTAGAGGCAACCTTACATCGAATACCTTCGAGACAACAAGTCGCCACCAGAAAATAAAGATGCAATCAAGTTCATACAGAGAGCTAAGAGATTTGTCTTTCTTGACGGAATCTTATACCGCAAAAGCTTTGGAGGAGACTTGTTGAGATGCTTGGTTGAAGATAAAATCCTGACAGTCTTGAAAGAAACTCATGAAGTAGAACACCAAGGGAAAAAGAAATTGTTTCTCCAAATCCACGATAAACATTCATCGGCCGACTATGGAAGACGATGCGGCGCATACGTTCATAAGTGCCATCAATGCCAGGTTCACGGTAACCTTATTCATACTCCTTGTCTTCCATTACACTCTGTGAATAGTCCATGGCCTTTCTATAGATGGGGACTTGATATCATCGGAAAGATCAATCCAGCATCCTCAAAGCAACATGAATACATCATCACAGCTACTGAGTATTTCACTAAATGGGTCGAAGCAATCCCGCTCAGAGGTACTACAGGGGCAACTATTGCAGCTTTCATCAAAGAACACAGTACCTGTAGATTCGGCATCCCCAAACATATCATCACAGATAACGAGACTCCTTCGCCAACAAATATGTCGAAAAATTGCTCAAGGAGTACGGGATCAAACAAATTTTCTCCACGCCATACTATCCCCAAGGAAACAGTCAAGCGGAGAGCACCAACAAAACTTTGATTCAGATCATCAGTCGAACATTTAATGACAATCCACGGTCATGGCATGAGAAATTACCCATGGATTTTTGGGCTTACAGAACTGCGCCAAGAAGCTCGATTGGAACATCACCGTATTCGCTCGTCTATGGGGCTGATGCCATACTCCCAGCTGAGATAAAAATTCTTTCGACAAGGATTGCAGCGGCTAATGGAATACAATGGGATGAAGCTGAAGTGTCCAAGTGAAGAGTTGTTGAACTGGACATGCTCGAATCAAGGAGAGCTAAAGTAGAAAAGTATGTGGAAGCCTACAAACAGAGGATATCCAGAGCTTACAACAAAATGGTAAAACCTCAAACTTTCCAAGTAGGAGATTTGGTATTAAAGACGACAAAGCACACTCAACAAGACATGACCGCTCCCAAATTCTCTCCGAAATGGGAAGGGCCGTATGTTATCATCAAAGCGCTGTCTAGTGGATACTACAAAATTTTAGCAGTCAGTGGAGGAAAGGAAGGAAATATTATCAACGTAAAATGGCTCAAAGCCTATTATGCTTGATCAACATCAGATAATTAACCTTTATTCAAATACATCTCAAATGTAATTTATTTCATTCAAAGAGCATGCAAAATGCTCGTTTGTTCACCAAACATTCATCAATTGAACAAAAAATTCCTCATGTTATAAGATTATTCTACCTTATCAGAAACCTACATTTCAACTCTCTTGAATGATCACTCAGAGCAAACTGTCCAGCAATGGATAGTCCCTATAAGAAACTCTGTCAAGTTTCTTCTTGAAGCATGGTCTTTACCTTAAAATCCTCGACCGCCTTCTCGACCCTATCCGATTCCAAAGCCAGTATCTTCTCCTCCCCCAATAAAGCAGTGGTCATGGAAATTGCATCAGCAGCCTCCACCGCCTTATAAAACTTGATTATCTCAAGTCGACGACGAAGCCAGGTCATATTGAATCGCAATGTCTCATAATTGGAAACCATCTCATCCCACTTGTGTAGTTCCTGATTCTTGACATCCCGCAGGTGCATTTAGTTAATCTCTTTAATGATCGGTAACAGCCCTGCAACTGTGGTTAAGAGGGTTGGTAGAAAACCTTTCCATACCTCCGTAGTAGCAATGTGCCCATAATTTTTCTAGATCTTGGTATACAGAGGCACATGACACTTGGGAATGACGAATCCACCGACCACCTCATTGTCCTGGAAAGTATTGATCGAGGGAGCTTCAAACAAGAGTCCAGCCGTTGGGTATTCACGAGCATGAACACTGTCTCCTGTCTCCATGGATTCTGTAGAATCTTCACATGCCTGGTTGCTGCTATCTTCAACCTCAACCACGGTCACAGTCTTTCCACTCCTTGTCCTTCTAGCATCAACAACGACACGAACGTCCGCCTGCGACGAAATGAGGAAGTGTTTAATTTTGTCGAAACTGAGCATAGTAAAACTTCAATAATTGTAAGATTGCTTACAGATGATCCAGTCTCAGCGGGAGCTGACCTATACCGGGCACGAGTTCTGACAGTCCGCTTGGGCCTCGAATTGTGAGAAGAAGGATTTTTCTGATTATCCTGCAACAAATCATTCCCTACGATCAATAACCTCGATCAAACGGGGACGAAGAAGATGTACAACTTATCGAGATAGACGCTTCTATTCCATGCTTCGACTGAAGTCCGTTTCGATAAGAAGTATTATCACTAGACATGGTATGAGAGGTATGACAATCGAAAATTTCTTCTGTGAAACTAACTCAGGAATGGAAGAAACATTTGCGCAAGTATTAAACCCTAAACCTTGGAGATATATACAAGATACGGCAGGCACTTATCTTCTGTAAATAGTCAATTCAGTTGCGGGTTATACTGAAACCCTAAGTCTTTGAACAAGGTCAATACTAGAGATGCGGAGTAAAATAATGCACCGGGGACTGACCAAAGCTAGGCACGGTCAACAAGTCACACGGCTTTGTGTGTTACATTGTATGTGCCTGGATGTTTTCACAGATGGAAACCGTAAATCAAGCAACGGAAGATTATAATGGGTTCGTGATGAGTGCCAAATATTGCATATTTCTACATCTTTTTATTGGCATTTAACTCATCTTTTGTGCTCAGAAATCAGATATTATCCCAAATTCTGTATTTTCTTTGTTTTCAAGAATAAATACTTGTACTAATTAATTTTGTGTTTTTAGGTAGTAAATAAAGTTCGGAGAAATTAAGGAGCCAAAAGAGCAGAAAATTGGAGACAAGCGTCTATGGAGCAGAAAGCCACAACGCGCGTGCGCATCGTGCAAGCCAACAAGAAGCAACCCATTTACAAGACATGTGCTTGAGCAATCCAAGACCCGGCCCATAACGAGGATCCAAGCTTTGTCGCATCTCGAGCCGTGAGATCGACCCTTCCGTATCCAACGCTCGCATCGGCCCGCGCATCGACTCTCGCTGCTCCCGCTTCACACCGAAGCCACCTACACCTTCACGCATCGACCAAACACGTCCCTTCCTCATTTCTCTTTTCTCTCTTCCCCGACAAAACCAGAGCACCATCTCCTTCACCCGACCAGTTGCAGAACCACCTCACCACCTTCACCATCTCCTTCTCCCGACACAGCAGCATCCACAGCCGCACCACAGCCGCCTTCTTCGCCACTCTAGCTCAAGCCATCTCCCTCATAGCTTCTCCCAACCCTAGAAGCTAGGTGAGAGATAGTTGGAGCTAGGGTTTCTCCAACAACTCATTAATGGCTACCAGAGCCGAATTTGAAGAGGGAACAAGATTGGGTTCGCATTTATTGTAAGTTTCGAGTGTTAGAGAAGATGGAGAGGTATAAATTGAATTGTTCTTCATGTGAGAGAGTCAGTCAATTTTAGGGTTTTATTTTGTAACTTAATTTTGAATCGTGTTTAGCAATTGCATGATGTTTTAATTCACTTTACTAGGGTGTAGATGAAACCCCCTGATTTAATGTGAAGTTAATTGAATTCTCATTTTGTTCTTGATTTGTGTAATATTTAGGAATATAGTTAGCTATTGAACTAAGATCACCTGTGATCAATGGTACTGTAAGAAGACCATTGATACTAGGGGTAAGTAAGGGGAGTTAGTTAATCAAATATCCATCTAAAGCCTTCAAGAGAAGGCATGAGAACACTTTGATAATTTGCATTACCTTAGCAGAGGATTAGAGGGTGGAGTCAACCATCCTAGTAACTTTCCTAATTGTTTACAATCTATCTTTGCTGCCTTAGATTACAGTTACTATTACAATTAGTCGTATCGACACCAAAACAAACTCATATTTGTGTTACTCATATAGAAATCAGTTTAGTGAAGCCTTAGAGTCAACTTTACACACTCAAATCCCTGTGGATCGACATGCCCCTTTTGCCTCCGCTCCAACACAATGTGCACTTGGTTTACATTGAGGTATTCACTTTTCTCGGCCTACCAAGTTTTTAGCGCCATTCACGGGATTTGGTAGTGTTGTTGTGTTGACTAATTGCTTTCTTTCGATTTTAGTTCACCCTTGTACATATATGCTTTGAATTTCTGCTTTTAATCATTGCTAGTGTAACTTAGCTTAACTTTTTATATTTCTGCATCTGTTGTTGCATTCTATTATTGCATTTTAGTTAGCTTATTTTAGTTACCATCAATCCTGCCATCTGTCATATGATCTGCACCCTGTGTTAGCATTAATTTTTGCTTTAACTTCAATCATAATCAATTGTATCATAAACCTGTAAAGTTTCATTATTACATTTGCTAATTTCTTTTATTCTTGTTAGCTTCAACTATCTCATGCTCTGTACCAGCATAACTCATCTGTAGCTTACATTCACAAGCTCTGCATCTTTGCATCACTATCATCATCATCCTGTAGTTTAATATTAGTTCTGTGTTTTGTTTAGCTTCTTTTTTTATCTTTTGTTTTTCAATTTGTAGCTTCCTACCACCTGTCTTTATAGTCTGCATTCTAGTCTTCATTATTAGTGAGTTTACTTTGCATCATCAGCCCTGTACCTTAGCAATACTCTCTGTCTTCGCAATAAATTGCAAATTTTCGGGCACCTGAGTAATCAGGTACCTTCTATATTGTTGTTTGCACGATTTGGCACTTCGTGTGCTTAATTTCAAGAGTTAACTTTTGTGGCATTATTTCCCAATCTTCATATTACGTAATCCCCGTTTCGAAATTTTAGTATTGATGTTTTGATGTTCTTGCTTCAACTGTGCAATTCTGGAAACTAATACCTTCCACTGTTGAGCTAGCGTGTACTGGAATCTCTGCTTGAGCAAACCCAAGGAGGAGAAGAAAAAGGCGCAGGACAATTGTGGAAGTGCCTAAACCCGATTTATATCGGTGATATCGTTCTCTAACCCTGCTGTGTTGATGAATGTATGTGTGGCATTCCATGTATGCATGCTAAACAAGAGCTACACATAGCCCTTATCAGTCCCTGCAAACTTGCAACTCATACGTGCTAGCTGAAAGCGCTATATCTTTGTGCTGACCTGTATGCATATGTGAATTAGTTACCACTTCCATGAGCCTTGCCTCACTAAATTGTGCATTCATACTTTGTGAATCAGCATGTCATCTCGAATCTGTGTACACGATTTCTGTTGCTAGTTTTTGAATTCCCTTAGGCATAATCCTGAGGAAATTGAGCTATAACCTCACTTGTGATTTGAACAAGCCATCTTTGTATGTGCATCCGTGAGCCATGATTGCTCGACAAACTCGCTACCTTGCTGAGTATTGCTCAATATCTGAAGCCTATGCTTTTGTGTGATCTGTGCATTAAACATTGGCTAAATTAGTTTACCTTTTCACTGTAACCCCTTGGCTTCAACAAATCCTGGGCTTAGATCCAGCCCCTGTAGCTGTTGAGTTGAGCTGCAACTTGGCTAGCCAAGTTTGCTGTTAGCCCAGGTTGACATCAACTGAGTGAGTTGAACCATCAGCCATGTACTTTATGCATGCTCTATTCTGTTGACAAACCTGTTGAACCTGTTGAAAGATCTGTGTGACTACCTGTGTTGAATGCTAAATCATATTCACTTGTGCAAACCTGCAACCCTGTCGATGACTTGTTGAGCTATCTGCCCTGCATCTTAGTGTTTATCATGTGAAGACTGAGGTCAACCAACCCTGTTGACACTCTGTGTCATGTCAAGTCTGTTATAAAGTCTTTGAAATTATTCACTTGCTATAGCATCAGTTTTTCGATTTATGGCTAAACTGTTGCACCCGTGAAATTTTATTTCTACATTGTGCTGACCCGTTGACTCTTTGATGCTTTGAATGCTATGCAAATATCTGTGATAACCTTTGATGCTTACCTGTGATCACCAAAACCCCTGCTAATATCTGCATATCTGTGCATAATCTCTGAAAATTGAGGTCAATTGAGTACGTTGACACTCTATCTCATGTCAAGTGTGTTGTAAAGAATGCCGAATTTTCATGTCGAATAGCTTATTGCTGATCTCGTGCATCTGTGAATCATAGTCACCGCCACAAACACAAGCCCAAAGACGTGCTTCACCTTGAGTGAGCATAACACGGCCCCCCCGTGCACCTTACACACTCTCTGTCTTTCCTTATGCATAACTTTGTGCAAAGTCTTTGTGCATCTCTTAACAGCAGAAACCCTCAATCCAGTGTGATTGATTCTGAGGACTGGTGTTTAATTTATGTGAGCTTAATCGTTGGCTGTTTGAGTGCTATAACATGCTTGATGTGTGCTATGCTATGATTGTTTCTTTTTGTGGCCAAATTGATTGCCTGGCATGATAGGATTTTGGGATGGCATTAGGGATGAAAAATCATCGCATAGGTCAATTAGAGAGCTTGCTTATGGGCATGCTTCACAATATGAACCCCCCACAGACCATGATGTCAATGATTTTAGGGAATATTATGAACCTTCTCAGGGCCCTGAACTTGAATACACATACCCTAATCATTATGCGCACATGTATCATCAACCGCCATGGGAGGTTGAACAATCTTTTGTCCTCAATGAACCCTTGTATGCGGTCGATAATAGAGAATATCAACCTCATAGAGCAAAATAATGCTAGGTTTGAATTACAAGCGTTGCATGATCATCCATATAGCAACATCTCTGAATTCCCCTTCTCTAGTGAACCTCATGCACAACCATGTACTGAATATCCATATGAGACAAGGATACCCACTAGTGAAGACTCTCCTTCCATTGAACAACTTACTATGATTCTTAAAATGAATCTGATTCATTTACAAAATGAAGAATGGAAGGAATTTCATGATAGGATGTTTGTTGTCCCTAATAAAGTAAATTTTGAAAATAGTGTTTCTATTCCTATTCAAGCAACTGACACTGAATATGAACCTAATCAAGAGGTAAATGAGTGCACTAGAAATGCTACAATTTTGAATAGGGAAATGCATTTTTGTTATGATGATGATGATGATGAATATGATATGTTAGAAGAGCATGTGTATGCTGAAAATATGGTGTAACCTTTGGGTTCAGAGACATTAAGCTTCTCTACTGTGAACCTTATGAATGATGCTTCTTATAATATTCAATCCATACATACATGTGATGCTGAATTGGGGTTTGAACAATTGTTCTGTGAAAGTGAGCATGCTATTCAACTTGCATCTGACCTAGGGATAGCTTAATTGTCTGTTGATACAGATGATTCAATGCATGTAGATATAATTGATGTGTCTAATTCTCGGCCTAGGTCACGGTGTGAAGTTTCTTGTGATATCCCTATGCATGGCGAAGTTGTAGATGATGATTATGGATCGAGGCTTGTCGAAATGTTTTGTGAACATGAGCATGTTACAGCACGTGTAGATGACTTGGGGGATATTGATGTGAGTGATAATGGTACTCTTGATCTCACACATGTGAACAACTTAGACATGCCCAACTGCCTGCTTATGTCACAATCTGAGGGTCTTGCACCTAAACCAACTATTCTGAGAGTTCCTAATCTAGGCCTAGAGCTTTGTGCTTCCCAAGTCCTCTTGGACTATTTTGCATCAAAGTATAACACCTTTAAGGAGCCACAGTTGGAATGTGTATATCTGCCTATTCTTAACAAAACTCATTTTGAATTAGACCTTGTGCATGATGTACCTTTAAAAATGCAAGATTTTATGCTCAAAAACACATCTGTTGACAAGTTTAGGTTTGGGGGAAAATCGTTCACATATGCAATCTTACTTGCACTCTCATGTTATATTTGTGTAAGGCTGTTCATGTTTCTGCATATCATCTTTTTGGTTGATCCTCAACTCTTTAGATTGTTGGTGTATGGTAAATTTTTCTTGTATATAATCCAGTAGATCTTGTTAAATCTTCTATCTTGAATCGGTTGAGTCTTCTTTTGTATATATTGTGCCAATCCAATATGATCTCAGCTGAGAATGTTGGATTCTAGCCTTGATTAATGAAGCTCTAACCTTGCTCTGCCAACATACCGGTAATCTCTTCCCTTTTCTCTTATCAGCATAGTTCTCATGGTATGTGAATATTTAAATTCTTATAATCTGTTGACACATTGAGGACAATGTTTGATTTAGGTTTGGGGGTGTGTTTTGCATATAGAGTTTTTAGTATTTTGCTTAAAAATAAAAATAAAAAAAATAATCAATCAATCAAAAATTTCAAAAATTCAAAACTCTTTGTAAATATGTACATAAAAACCTCCAACTTTTAGAGATCTTAGAGTCACTAGCATGCTTCTAGCTATGTTTACATAGAGAGTCCGACCGAAATAACTGAACTTGAAGTCTTGGAGAACACAATCGGGTTTCTTAAGTGATTAGAGCGTTAAAGTTGGATTTAACCATGCCGGAGGGCGAATTAGGTCCGTATAGACATTCGGTAGTAGAATTGTGATCACCCATAGTGGAGACTACCCATTTTTACATCAAGCGAGGCACCGACCTTCATTTTTTGTGACTTTCTAGAAAATCTGTTAGAGTGTGTGTCACCGTACATCAATTCGGGTAGGAATGGTGAGCTACCCAACTTCGCACCACTTTCAGCACTATTTTTGATCTCTTGAGTGCTAATTTTGTCAATCATGAGGGTGACGTTTAAAGATGAAAACTCCTTCTTGTAGTTCGATTTGCGGTTAGCATCTCTCTCTCTCTCTCAACAACATCAACAGATCCATAGAAACACATCATCGTCAAAACGGAGCATCATCGAGGAATATTTGAAGAGAAGTTGAATAGTCCAAGGTTTACATGCAACAATTCAAAGAAAAGAAGATAAGATGAGAATTAGTGAAGTTTATGAAATCAAGACAATACAAGTTGTGGAAAATTGAGTTTTATTGTTTAATTGTTATTTTCATCTCATGTCAAAAAAAAAAAAAAAAAAAAAAATATTTGTCAAGTTTTTGTGAAGTTCAGAAGTTCATCATCGACAGTTGAAGACCGAAGACCGAAGATTGAAGACATTTCTATGGATGCTATGAGAGAGTGGTGTTAATTGCCGATCGGGTGAGAAGGTAAGTTAGTACTCCCATCCTTGCTAATGGTTGACTTCCTTTCTTAGAGATCATCGAAAAGATTCTTTTTGTCCACAACTCGTGGAGTCTCCGAGAAATTATTTCGGAAATTCTTCTCACTTTCAACGTGTGCAGGATTTCTCTCTTTATTCCTGCCTGCACACATGAGAGACTAAAAAAGCGGTCTTTTTGAGTGCAATTATCATAAAACCCTATTGGTGAGGCAGAAGTCGAGACTTGTGATCACTCTCGAACCCGAATTCTTTCATATGGTATGGTTACTTCTCGCTCAACTCTTAAGCATGAGAATGCGTTCTTTGGTAGTTCTAACTTCGTGTTACTAGCATGCAGAAATTCTATGTCCTCATAGATCCTTGGATGCTTGAGACTCTTTTTACACTTCGAAGTTGGAGAAGGTTTTGTGGGTACACCTTCAGTAACCGTGACGGACCAGGAAAATTACGCCTTTGGCGCGTTGCCCCGAGCAGTCGTAATCTCCGGGTGCGCCATGATGAAGCTACGATCCGGGCCTTTAAAGCTAGGCAAATGCACGTCCATTTGCCCTTGCAAGCATGCTCGTGGAGCATGACGCGCAGCTAACTTAGCTTCCACACCGTTCCAACTTACCCTTGTCCCATAAAAGGGTTTACGGCCATAAGGCCAATGCCAATGCATTTTCCATGCGTCTCTGGCTTTGCCTTTACGTAGTGGAATTCATCATGAATTCCCTAGCTAGCTGAGCATCCGTCATTGTCCAGGTATAAGCCTTGGACTTTGGCGTAGGCCGCACCAAGCCCTTGCCATTTCCTAAGTTAGCTTTCTTACCAACTCTTTATAACTTGATAGGAAGTATGAGCATCCACTTACTGGCATGCAACTAAGCCTCATCAAGTCTGGCCACAATCATCTCTTGCGTCGAGCTACCAAGCTTAGATGATATGAGGGCCAACGTCTTCCGGGACCGGCAATGCCGCAACTCATTGCGGCTGCCTACGTACCCTTCCCTACTCTAAAGGGATCAAGCACGGACCGTAGTTCATCCTCGAAAGGGAGAAAATTAAACCAAATCGTTTGCAAGGTGTGGCCTAGCAAAAGCGGTAATGGCCTGGTTCGTATAGGCCATTCCGCCAAGATGCATAATGATTATGCATCATCGGGTCCGCGCCGTGGCATAGTGATGCCAACGCATCAAATACCCTCTTCGAAAGGCTACGCAACTATAAATGAGCCTTAGGCATCATTTATGCTCTTCCCTGCTAAGCTATGAAGCTTACCTGGTACATAGTCCGCATATGCACCTTCAACCAACTACCCCTCCCTATATATGTCTTAATGGAATTTCTACAAGTATGGAAAGGGGAGCATATTGACATGCTTGCTTCACTATTCATGGCCGTTGCCATATATTTACAAGGACCGACAATGATTGTCGAGTCTCCGTTTCATTGCACAATGATTGTGCACCACTGGTTCCGTCGCTGCACAATGATTGTGCACCACTTGTTAATGCATTTGCACAATGATTACCCACAACGATTACGTACAATGATTGCGCACCACCCGGTCTTACGATTGTTTTACATTTATTGCACAATGATTTCGCTGTAAGATCGAGCCCACCTACCCAACTGGCCTAATGCATCATGATGATGCAACATTGGCCCTTGGCCAAATGCCAAACATAATGCGCCATTTTTGGCGCGGTATTGGCCTTAAGCCAATCCACCTTTTTCACGCTGCGGAAGCTTTGGATGAAGCTTCATCACAGTCCATGACGCATCTTTTAGCATGCGCCATGCTAAAAACACGGGGTGTTACATTATCACACCCTTCAAAGAATTTCGTCCCCGAAATTCAAAACCAAAACTATTGTGGACAATCTCTTCGAGTTGGATTTCATGAGCAAAGTCCCATACAGGATGCTCGAAATCACGGGTTTCTTCAAGTTGTCATGAACAACAATTTAGACCTTCTCGAGCACATGTCCCATACCACCCGCCCGTGGATCCAAAAGTGCCCACAACTAAACCAAGAATCGCAATTGGCCAGTGCCAAGAGGATATCTCGACAAGGTATCCCGAATGCGCATCCCATACTACGCACTCGAAGTCCCTAAGGTTCACAAGGTTGAAAGATGTCATCAAAATGACAAAATTTTAGCACGATCTTTGTGTGGATCGGTATCCGGTTGCCCACCGTCCCCGACGGTCATCCAGGTGCCACTCGTAAGTGGGATGCTAGCCAGGCTCGACAACGCACACCCTTGGCCGGTGCCAACGTGTGGGGATGATCGGTCCCATTGTCTACCCACCGTCCCCAGACGGTCTTAGGATATCCACTCGTAAGTGGGGTGCCACTTAGGCCGGGCAATCTCACGGTGACTTGAACAAGCTCAACTCGATTCTCATAGTAACCGGCAAAGCAATTACAAACTCTTCCGCGTAAAAGTTGGCCTACTCTCCAACTTTAAGTTTTCCTTAAGGAAAATACTCGCCAATGAGTCCACTCCGCACAAGTCCCTAGAGTTTTCTCGGAACTTGCTACGATACCATCTCGGATGGACCGGAAAATTACGCCTTTGGCGCGTTGCCCATGCAGCCGTAATCTCCCGGGTGCGCCATGATGAAGCTACGATCCGGGCCTTTAAAGCTAGGCAAATGCACGTCCATTTGCCCTTGCAAGCATGCTCGTGGAGCATGACGCGGCTAACTTAGCTTCCACACCGTTCAACTTACCCTTGTCCCAAAGGGTTTACGGCCATAAGGCCAATGCCAATGCATTTTTCATGCGTCTCTGGCTTTGCCTTTACATAGGGAATTCATCACTGAATTCCCTAGCTAGCTGAGCATCCGTCATTGTCCAGGTATAAGCCTTGGACTTTGGCGTAGGCCGCACCAAGCCCTTGCCATTTCCTAAGTTAGCTTTCTTACCAACTCTTTATAACTTGATAGGAAGTATGAGCATCCACTTGCGGCATGCAACTAAGCCTCATCAAGTCTGGCCACAATCATCTCTTGCGTCGAGCTACCAAGCTTAGATGATATGAGGGGCCAACGTCTTTGGACCGGCAATCCGCAACTCATTGCGGCTGCCTACGTAATCTTCCTACTCTAAAGGGATCAAGCACAGACCGTAGTTCATCCTCGAAGGACGAGAAAATTAAACCAAATCGTTTGCAAGGCTGTGGCCTAGCAAAAACGGTAATGGCCTGGTTCGTATAGGCCATTCCGCCAAGATGCATAATGATTATGCATCATCGGGTCCGCGCCGTGGCATAGTGATGCCAACGCATCAAATACCCTCTTCGAAAGGCTACGCAACTATAAATGAGCCTTAGGCATCATTTATGCTCTTAAACTAAGCTATGAAGCTTACTTGGTACATAGTCCGCATATGCACCTTCAACCAACTACCCCTCCCTATATATGTCTTAATGGAATTTCTACAAGTATGGAAAGGGGAGCATATTGACATGCTTGCTTCACTATTCATGGCCGTTGCCATATATTTCTGAAGGACCGACAATGATTGTCGAGTCTCCGTTCTGTTGCACAATGATTGTGCACCACTCGTTCCGTCTGCTGCACAATGATTGTGCACCACTTGTTCTGTCTGTTGCACAATGATTACCCACAACGATTACGTATAATGATTGCGCACCACAGGTCTTATTTGTTTCTGTTTATTGCACAATGATTTCGTTGTAAGATCGATCCCACCTACCCAACTGGCCTAATGCATCATGATGATGCAACATTGGCCCTTGGCCAAATGCCAAACATAATGCGCCATTTTCGGCGCGGTATTGGCCTTAAGCCAATCCACCTTTTTCACGCTGCGGAAGCTTTGGATGAAGCTTCATCACAGTCCATGACGCATCTTTTAGCATGCGCCATGCTAAAAACACGGGGTGTTACATAAACCCTCACGAGACTACATCTCGTCCACTAGGGACACCTAGGGGTTTAAAGGCTTAGTGCATACGCTAAATGCATTCGAGAGACCGGCTGACAGTGGTATAGTTAGGATTTCTTAATTTGTTTCACTTGAGGACAAGTAAAATTCAGGTTTGGGGGTATTTGATGAGTGCCAAATATTGCATATTTCTACATCTTTTTATTGGCATTTAACTCATCTTTTGTGCTCAGAAATCAGATATTATCCCAAATTCTGTATTTTCTCTTTTTTCAAGAATAAATACTTGTACTAATTAATTTTGTGTTTTTAGGTAGTAAATAAAGTTCGGAGAAATTAAGGAGCCAAAAGAGCATAAAATTGGAGACAAGCGTCTATGGAGCAGAAAGCCACAACCCGCGTGCGCATCAGTGCAACCCAACAAGAAGCAACCCATTTACAAGACATGTGCTTGAGCAATCCAAGACCCGGCCCATAACCCGGATCCAAGCATGTCGCATCTGAGACGTGAGATTCGACCCTTCCGTATCCAACGCTCGCATCGGCCCGCGCATCGACTCTCATTGCTCCTTCACACCGAAGCCACCTACACCTTCACCCATCGACCAAACACGCCCCTTCCTCATTTCTCTTTTCTCTCTTCACCGACAAAACCAGAGCACCATCTCCTTCACCCGACCAGTTGCAGAACCACCTAACCACCTTCACCATCTCCTTCTCCCGACACAGCACCACCCCGCACCACAGCCGCCTTCTTCGCCACTCTAGCTTAAGCCATCTCCCTCATAGCTTCTCCCAACCCTAGAATCTAGGTGAGAGATAGTTGGAGCTAGGGTTTCTCCAACAACTCATTAATGGCTACCAGAGCCGAATTTGAAGAGGGAACAAGATTGGGTTCGCATTTATTGTAAGTTTCGAGTGTTAGAGAAGATGGAGAGGTATAAATTGAATTGTTCTTCATGTGAGAGAGTCAATCAATTTCTAGGGTTTTATTTTGTAACTTAATTTTGAATCGTGTTTAGCAATTGCATGATGTTTTAATTCACTTTACTAGGGTGTAGATGAAACCCCGATTTAATGTGAAGTTAATTGAATTCTCATTTTGTTCTTGATTTGTGTAATGTTTAGGAATATAGTTAGCTATTGAACTAAGCTCACCTGTGATCAATGGTACTGTAAGAAGACCATTGATACTAGGGGTAAGTAAGGGGAGTTAGTTAATCAAATATCCATCTAAAGCCTTCAAGAGAAGGCATGAGAACACTTTGATAATTTGCATTACCTTAGCAGAGGATTAGAGGGTGGAGTCAACCATCCTAGTAACTTTCCTAATTGTTTACAATCTATCTTTGCTGCCTTAGATTACAGTCACAATTCCAATTAGTCGTATCGACACCAAAACAAACTCATATTTGTGTTCCTCCTATAGAAATCAGTTTAGTGAAGCCTTAGAGTCAACTTTACACACTTAAATCCCCGTGGATTGACCCGTACTTGCCCCGCCTCCAACAGCACTTTGTGCACTTGCGGTTACATTGTAGGCATTCACTTTTCTCGGCCTACCAGTTCGGCGTGTGAAGATTGGTTCACTTTATTTGATTCAATCAAGGTGAAATAACGTTAATGAAAGGGTCTCTCGTTTGAAAGGAAAATCTTAATACTTCAATAAAGTTGATTGAATGAAGATGTCTACTACGAAAGCTAAAAATATTTAAATGCGAAAAGAGAAAATGGGTTTGCTCGTCAGATTCATCCGAGTTGTCCTTCTCAGAATCTTCATCACTATCCTTCTCGGAATCCTCTTCGGAGTCACTGTCAGAATTATCGATGAAATCTGGATGGATATCAAGATCATATGAGTCTGATTCTTCTTCTGCTTCAGCTTCAGCTTCAATTTGCTTCATGGTTCTCTCAAATTCTCTGGAATACCGGTCAGGCTTGATCTTATGTTATGGTAACTCCCATGTAGTTTCTTCTTCAGAAGCATCAGCATCGGAGTCAGAAGGTACCCCGTCCAAGAATTGGCGTCTCTCCTCAGCCTTTAGTATTCTACGCCGGATTCGATCCTTTCTGCGCTGACGAGCCTCTGCCTCATCATCCTCAGCCTTTCTTTTCTTGAGTTCAGCTCAAGTGACCCTCCGCTCGTTCAGGGGTATGCTAGGCTTCGCTCCCTCGTTATGAATTTTCTTAGCTTTCAATTTAGCTTTGGAATCCTCATCAGAAGAGCTTGGAGGAATAGTTCTTTGGAAGTCGACATTTTCTGGAACCAGGAGCATAAAATTATCGACATGCAAATAAATCCATCTACAAAAACGGTAACTCTTAACTCTTACCTCTTTACGATTCCACTAACAATATTAAAGAGGATTGCAATAACGAAACCTGCAATAACGAACGAAACTTTATTAACTTTCAAAGCTGATTTTTCATAAAATAATAGACACAATTTTCATAGTACAAACATCCACAACTGAACTATGAAATTTACACCAAGACAATATTTCATCATAAATAAATTGTCAAAGTTTCGAGATTACTCAGAACCCACGTTTTGATTTTACGAAGCAATAATTAATGTGAATTACTCACATAAATTTTCAAACTTTTATCTAGTGAGAACAAACTCATGTGAATAATATATGTCATCATATTTTGCATAATATGTCACGGCTGCATATATTAAAAAAAAATAATCTATTTTCCTTCATATGAGCATTATTCTCTAAAACGATGTTTATTTCGGTTTTGTGAAAGCTCACACCTTTTAAGATAAAGTTTTGGTTTCCATGAAAGCTCATAAACAAAATTTTATCACTGGACACATGTCTATTTCTAAAGAAAAATCTCTCTCAAGCTAGGGATTGCTGCTAGTTTCTTAAACTAACGATCGAACATACGTTTAATAAAATAAGGGTTTTTCTACAAAACTCATGCTAACATATACACATGTATAGATTTTCAATATGAAAAACTCATGAAATCAGAAAAAGCAAAAAAAAAAAAAAAAAAAAAGCCTACCTGGTCGGTGCCGGCCGGAAGTTGGCCGGACGATGCTAGCTCCGGTCGGACGGACGGTGGCACTCCGAAAATATTTCCTGCTCCTGCTGAGCTCGGACCTGAAGGTGATGGGAGGATAGAGAAGATGGTGGTCGTGCGGGAAGAATAAAAAAAAAGGGAATTAATTCCTTTTATACCTAATTTTATTTCCAAAACCTAATTCCATAAGGATTTTCTCTTTGGACCCAGCCTGTAAATCCTAGACCAACCAGGTTCCACCATCGAATCAGCGTATCTACACCAATTTTTGCTCATTGGATGATGCTCTATTATGTCACTAGGGTTCCCGCTCAAACCATGGTTTGCTCATTCAGTCGAAATCCGGTAATGTCTTATATTATGACTAAGTTCAATTACTTATTTCTGTTTGTACCTAAAAATCATCATTCAATGCTGACTGAGGAACATGGTTGTTCCTCACTAAGCAGGGGAATTAATGTAGATGGTAGATTTTTGACAAAGGGTAAAATTGTAAAATTATACTCTGGATCCGGCAATCGGATGAGTATTGAGGCCCATGTCTCTCATTAAAGCATGAAAGCTCATGCTATAAACCTCTGACTGAGAAGGATGTCTCTCAGAGTATATGTAGATGTGTAGTCTCCCAGCTGAGGCCACGACACATCTCATGAATACTGAGTAATTTCAGTAATTATTCCAGATCCGGCAATCATAAACGTAAAATTAAAACCTAAAAAACTCTTAATCTTCTCTTCTTCCTCCTTTATATTCCATTAACCTCTCTGGAAATCCTTGCAAATTGTGAACTTTGATTTTCCACAAAAATGGTTGATTCCAAACGATCAAGCAACAATGAAGATTCAATAAGTAATATCAAAAGATCCAAATCAGAGGGAAATGGTAAGGAAAAATTTGGAACTAGTGAAATTAGTAAACCCGAAAATCCAATCCTTGAGAATGTCGAAAAGAACCCTCCACCGTTGAAAAGAAGACTGTAAGTGATTTCTAAACTCAAACTCATTATTGTTTTGTGTTTTTTGATTGTTATATTAGGTTAGAAATCGATAACTATGATTTTCAGGGTTTTTAGTCGGTAGGTTTTTTGAAAAATAAGATGCCGGCCTTAGGATTTTAGTGTAAGTCGGCAAGGTCGTAACATGGAGATTATGCCGAATTTTCATAATAGCCATGGCGAATGTGAACATTAAACAGGGTCGGCATGGTAATCAATAACCAACCCTGCCAACTTTTCTCTTCTCGGCAGGTTCTTAGACTTGCACCGTTCCGACTTTATGTCACAAAAACTTGATTTTCCTGAATTTACAGTCGGCATCTTTCTTGAATAGGACCCTACCGACTATGTGTTAGTCGGCTTGGTAGATGAATAAAACCACGTCGACTAAGAATTTGTCGGAAATGTTTAGATTATCGTCCTTACCAACTGTGTGACCAGAACCATGTTTTTATGTGTATAATTTTCATATCTTTTATTTGTGTATTGTTTAGGTTCCCATAGGAAAACATAGAAGATATCCCTTATATTCTTAGCAATATATAAGAGCTATTAGAATTTATTGACAAGGTTTATCCTTCTTTAGAAGATCCAAAGGATAAAACTGAAGAGAATTTCCATGTAAGAAAGTTACTTCTGATGGGTAAGAAAGATCCTGAAGAATTTCTAAGGTTTATAAACAGTCCTAGCAATCCCCTCAACTATCAAGAATGCACATCATCAGAGGAGGAAGAAGAGGAGCTTGATCCAAGAACTTTTTCAAGGCATCTGACTTTTCTGGAGTGAACCCCAATTACAATGAGGCCGGTGACTACATAGGTCCAATGAAGGGAAAAACAAAAGTTGATGCTGGTGAAAAAGCTAGTGATGGTGAAAAATCTAGTGATGTGGAGGAAGATAACAACAATGAGAAGGATCCATGAAACTCTTAAACTTATTATGTTTCACTTGGTTTAGAAACTTAGATTGTGGTTTGAACTCTTACATTATGTTTTGAACTCTTAGATTGTGGTTTTAAACTTGTTAAACTTATGCTAATTTTCAGTTTCACTTGCTTTAGAACTTAATATTAGAGTTTTACTAAGTCGGCATGGTTGTAAAGCTATACCTTGCCGACTTACTGTAACATGTTAATGTTAGTAGTATAAAAATATTACCTTTTAGGTACAAAGTACAACCCATTGAATGCTCAACGGTTAGAAATTTCAAAATCAAGATATTAAGTGTGTTGTTATTATAAAAGCACTCTCAACATCATCTTCAAACTTGCATAAAGAATGGAAGTTTCAAGTGAAAAATAACAAAATATTTGTAGTCTTTGTACACTAAGTGGTCATGTAGCAAATATTTATCCCTTTGAAGGAAGCAAATGCACTATTGATGGTTGTAAGAGATTCTTATTTCTCATGAAGGCTGCAATAGGAGATGTATATCAGCCGTATGCTTCAAAATGCACATACTGTGGGTTTTTCTATTGGATAGATGAGCGCCTAGCTCCGTATGAAGATGAAGTTGCTAAAATAAATCTTCTTCCATGCACAGATCCATGTTGCGACGGTAAGATGAATCTAATTACCTCTCCTAAAAAATTGTGTACCGGAAAAGATACTATCTATGTACCAAATGTGCTAGGATTAAGTTTTTAAGGTTTGTATGCTCTAATTAAGTTTTTAAGGTTTTTAAGTTTTTAACAATCATTGTATTCGAATTTAGTCGGCATTATACAAAATTCAAAGCTTGCCGACGGCTGAACAACCGGCACCTAACAGATTATCAAGATTGCCGACGGACTTATAGTCGGCAAGGTTATTTATATAATACAATGCCGACCATAATGTGTGAAGAACATTCAAGAACAACATTTTTTTGTCTATTTGTGTCGGCATGGTTATCCTTATAAACCCTATCGACGCCACATTAGTCAGCACTATATGAGGGAAATAACCTTGCCGACTGTTCCGGGCCTTTTTTTTTTGCTGTCATGCATTTACAGTCGGCAACCTGACGAAATCGAAACCCTGCCGGCCCTGGCACGGTCGGCAAGGTTGTGTGATAAATACACTGCCGACCAAAGGATTTGACACCAAAAAAACCACATCCATTTCATTCATTTGTAGTACTCCAAAGTATATTACACAAAACATGAATGCGATTACAAAAGTACTCCAAAAAGATTTCTTATTTTCTAATCATAATCACTCATCACTCAAATCTATTGGAGGGAGTTCATTTAAATCCATTGAATCTCCTTTAGTCAAATCTATGGGACATTCTTTAGACTCATCTAAAGCATTCCAAAGGTGCATGTTGTCCCCATAAAGTTTCACCCATTCCTTTTTCTTGTTGAATATGATTTTTTCCCAAAAACTAAACCTACAAAGAGGAGGTAATGGACATTCCTTGTTAAGTTGTAGACCAATAAAATGATTAGTATCCACCAAAGCCATAACAATTCTTCTATGCTTGATCTTCTCCACACAAACCGCATGTTTCAATGCAAATGCTACGGATAGTCCTTTACTAAAAAAATGTAATGCGCATGACCACGTATCCGCCAATAGATGGCCACACTCCGTCATTCTCATCCAATGCTCCCATTTGATCGGTGCGTTTCCCTCCGGGCCTTTAACACTAGTAAGCAATTTTTTAAAAGTCGCTTCTTTGTCCTCATCGAACCTTTGAGCATCATTGAGATATAATAGTCCTTGTCTTTTTCTAGTCGGGCTGCTATCTTCATTCTTATGTATTGACATCGGGTGATATTCTCCTCAACAGCTCCACCTAAGTGTCCCAATTGTTGAGAGGCAACGTGAAACCCACAATTTTCACCCTTTGGGACATCATCGGTACCAATGACGAACTCTTGAATAATTTGAGGGACTTGTACGCGATACTCTTCCAATACCAGTTTTACTACAGTAAAAACTCTATATATTGATACTCCATATATTAATAAACTCTATATATTAATTAAAAAAATAGTCCCAACTTGTAAAATCATATAGAAAATAACCTCCATATATTAATAACCTCTATATATTAATAATTTTGTTTGGTCCCAAGTGTATTAATATATGGAGTTTTTACTACCTTGCTCGGACGACCTCTTTCTTCACAACATCTCCTTGACTCGCTTGACTCTCAATAGGTGTAATGTTTGGCTCCATGGGTTTTTCTATTGGTGTGGGTATTTCCTTCCTCGGCCGAACCCTTTTCTTTACAACAACTTGCACACTTGCTTGACTCTCAAGAGGTGGAGTGCTAGTTGGATTCAAGTTTGAAACCGTTGGTGTATTTGTTTCTTTCCTCGGATGTACGACCTTTTTTATTTTTAACCGGCTCTTCTTCGTATTCCGCCTCGGTATACTCATGTCCGGATGGATCGCATGTTGTACTCAAGTAGTCTTCAATTTGTTGCCTTTCTTCCTCCCTTGTCTTTGTGGTAGTTGGTCTACCCATTGGATCTTGTTTGTCCGGTTCTTGAAGTTTTTGCATAAAAGGGTAAACAATCGACATCAACTTGTGCTTCGTAGTTTGTTTGTCCAACCTATTCAATGTGGGGTACTTGTTGAGGATTATTCTCCCAAGTTCCATGTTGTTAAACTCTTCACCGTGATCATATCTTGGAGCCTGAATGAAAGATAGTTGCTTCCAATAAGGGTCAATATCTTCAATAGGAATGGAGTTTTATACCTACCAAGCATATGACTACATGGAAGTCCGATAGCCTTCATTATTCTACACTTACAAGGAGTGCTCGGGTCATCATAATTTTTATACAATGCGAGATGTTACATCATAAAACGTATTGCCCAATGCGAGATGTTGCAATGTATACCAACAAACAACCAATTATCCTCCTTAAACTCCTTTAACTTCCGGTACCTATTTTCTTCGAATTGCTTTCTTATCTTGTTTATATCAATATTAGTGTACTCATGGATAGCATGTTGCACCATCACAATATCATTTTGACCCGTGAGAAGTAGAGATTTTAGTCTCCCATGAGCTTGCTCTACCATACTTGTGGACTCAAGTTAGAAATGTTTATAGTCGTAAGTAAAATCATACACAAACCTCTCTTTGTGTGGCGTCAACCATTGTCTCTTGCAATATGCCACTACTTTGGGGTAATTAACGCCCCAATCATCCTCGAACTCCTTCAAGTTTATCTCATATCTTGCCACACTCATCGACCAAACCAACTTATCCCACGCTTTCATGAATAACCCAGATTTGATCTCTCCTTATTTCCATTCTTATTCTTCTTTCTATTTATCCTTCTCTCGCTCCTCTTTAGTTAGTTTGCTAAGACGTTCATCTTCCTCTTTTTCACGTTTAGTACCTTTCTTTGCCTTCGGTTTTGGATGGCTTCTACAATTCTTTCTAAGATTGCATTGTATGTGCCATGTGCAAAGCAAATTTTTTGCGTTGGGAAAAACTATCCTCACGGCATTCATTATTGCCTGCTCATTGTCGGTCACTACAACCTAGGGAGTCTCGTCTTCGTGGTAGATAAGCTTCAAAGTTTCCAATGCCCAAATATAGATCTCATCCTTCTCCTGATCTATAAAACACCATGCCACCGTGAACGATTGCTTATCCTAGGTTTGTCCTACAATGTTCAGCAAAGGAATGTTGTACCTATTCGTCTTATAAGTACAATCCATGAACAACACTTGATAGAAGCACCTTCCCAATTGAATCATATCGGGATGCGCAAGAAAAATACGATCCACCTTCCCCTCTGATGACTCATGGTGTCTCACCGTGTAGTTGTATTTGTGTGCCAACCATTGTGATTCTTCCATTACCTTTCTTCCATCCCATTCAATTCTTTTGATAGTTTCTCTGGCCGCATAAATTATGCGGGTGATCCCTCCTAAACTTACTAAGGAGCTTTCTTGGTTTAATTCCCCAACTTTTTTTTTACTTGTTCGAACTCCTGCGGTTTCAACTTGGCAATTTGGCAGTGCCCAACAAGACTTAGAGGATCTTTATGGTTATGCCAACCAACCTCAACTCTATTCATTCTCCACATGTTATCGGTTTCTTTGTTCCTCCAAAAAATAATCTTGAATAGGCATCCACACTTCTTTGACTTCGTCTTGTACACCCTAGTTGTCTTCTTATCATACACATAACCCTTTCTCCTGTGACTTACGTCCGGCTACCCACTACACTCGCATACCATTTCAAACCACGTATCTCTTTGTTGGGTGTTTTCACTAGAACGCACATCTTCTCTTTTGCTTTCTCAACAATTCAATTAACTGCGTCGTCTTTTTCCTTCCATTCCAAATCATTAGCATAATGTGCGGAAGTATCAGGACCCCTAACACTGTGATCTTGAGGCTGATCCGTCATTGGTAGCAATGCAATCTACAAAAATTCACAACTTAGTTGATATGTACTACAATAGTCGTCAGGGTCGATATGTAAAACAACACCGACCAAAGAACAGCCGGCGTGGAATAAGAATATCACATTTCCGACCAAACTACAGTCGGCATGGTCGAGGTCTCCAAAATACTGCCGGCTTAAGCATGTTTCAAATACGTCTCTTGTGCTGCAAAAAACTAATAGTTGGCAAGGTTCAAATTTTAGACCTTGCCGGCCAGATTTCTGCTCATGAAAAGTCGGCAGTTTCATCAAGAGAAACAATGCCGACTATTGTAGTCGACACGTGGTAGGCCTTAAAGGTGTTTATATTGATGCCTACATGTTATACTGCAAGTGCACGGCGTCTATCGGAGACGTGGCAAGTACGGGTCGATCCACAGAGACTTGTGGTGCCGTATGAGTGATCTAAGGCTATGCTAGACTGAATTCAAGCAAGTGTGTGACAGAACTATAAGTTGGTGTTTTTGGTGTCGATACACGGCGAGTTGAAGGTTGTTATAATGAAATAAAGCTGAAATAGAAACAAAGTGAGATAAAATTGTGCTAGGGTTATCAATTTCCACCACTAACTCCTATTGTATGTTCAACTAGATTGAGTTCTTCTTGTCCTGTGACTGATAAGGGCAGGGTGTCAATTCCACCACCTATCTCTCCCTGTAATGCTTCAAATAACGACTAAAGTGCTAACCAGAGCACTAGTTGTCTAATTAAGTACAACTAGTCAAGGGAATCGGCATTTGGGTCTAAGGGTTGAGGTCATGACACACTCAAAGCGATTGTAACCTAACTACAATGGATACAAGGCATCCATTGTGAGATAAAAGCTTTGGATGCTAAATTTGAAGACATGTTTATGATTTAAGCTTGCAAGAACAACTTAACACAGTTAACATCACAATCAGGAAATTAGGGTTTCATTGAAACCCTAGCAACTAAATTAGAACATCATAAAACAACAATTAACACAAAAATAACTCTACAGTGGTGCTCTGGCTAGCCCAGGCATAACGTTTTTCAAACACATCTCACCCTATTTATACATGCAACAGCAAACCCTAAAACTCACTTCAAATTGGAATTAAAAACAAATTAAAAACGAACCCAATCGCCCATACTCTCTGAAACGCTTGTTCCCTCTGCTCCTGCGGCTCTGAGACTTCCTACTCGATTTTAGCCTTGATTTGATGTAACCTAATTTCGATTGTCTCAACCCTAGCTTCTAAGGTGGAAGAAGCTGCGATGGAGATAAGTCGAAACGGGGGTGGCGGAGTAGGTGGTTGATGGAGCTGTTGTTGTGGTGACAGGGGATAGGGATGGTGATGATGGCTCTGATTTAGGTATGGGTGAAGGAGGTGGAGCTCTGCAGAGGGTATGGAGAAGAAAGAGAAGAAGAAGAGAGAAATGGGATGTAGTCGATGGGTATAGGTATAGGGTGGTTTTGCTGTGAAGCAGGCGTAGCGGGAAGACGATGCGAAAGGTGGAGCGAGCGTCGGATGCGGAAGAGCGAGATCTGGACGGCTCAGGGAGGATTGGGATTTTGGTGTTGAGCGAATGCATCAAGGAATGATGTGAATGAAGGAGCGACCGTAGGATGTATCTAGGTGAGATCTCAACGGCTCGGGTTGGATGGGCTCGGATCCGGGTCGGGTCTTGATAGCTTTGGGCCCAAGTCTTTTAGATGGGTTGCTACTTGTTGGGTTGCAAGCGATTTCGTGTGGGCTTTGGCTATCTGCTTCATAGATGCTCGTCTCCAATTCTTTGCTCTTTTGGCTCCTCAATTTCTCCGAGCTTTATTTATTACCTAAAAGCACAAAATTAATTAATACAAATATTTATTCTTGAAAACAAAGAAAACACGAGAATATGGGATAATATCGATTTATGAGCACAAAAGATGAGTAAAATGCCAATAAAAGGTGTATAAATATGCACTATTTGGCACTCATCAAATACCCTCAAACCCGAATTTTACTTGTCCTCAAGTGAAACAGAAATGAAGAAATCCTAACTATACCCCGTCGCAGTCTCTCGAATGCATTTAGCGTATGCACTAAGCCTTTAAACCCTAGGTGTCCCTAGTGGACAATTTGTAGTCTCGTGAGGGTTTACCATAGGTGTACCCACAAAACCTTCTCCAACTTGAGTGTAAAAGAGTCTCAAGCCTCCAAGAAGCTATGAGGACATAGAGTTTCGCATGCTAGTAACGAAGTTAGAACTACCAAAGAACGCATTCTCATCCTTAAGTCTTTGAGCGAGAAGTAACCATACCATATGAAAGAATTCGGATTCGATTGTGATCATAAGCCTCGACTTCTGCCTCACTAATAGGGTTTTATGATAATTGCACTCAAAAAGATCGCTTTTTAGTCTCTCATGTGTGCGAGGTGGGAATAAAGAGAGAAATCCTGCACACGTTGTAGGTAAGAAGGATAACCTTCCGAAATAAATTACGGAGACTCCACAAAAGTGTGGACAAAAAGAATCTTTTTCTCGATGATCTCTAAGAAAGGAAATCAACCATTAGCAAGGGGGTGGGAGTACTCACTTACCTTTTCACCCGATCGGCATTTAATATCACTCTCTCATAAGAAACCATAGAAATGTCTTCAATCTTCGGTCTTCAAATGTTGATGACGAACTTCTGAACTTCACAAAAACTTGACAAACATAAACTACAATTTTTTTTTTTTTTTTTTTTGTTAAAGTACATGAAATGAAAATAAATAATAACACACAAATTTTTTTTTTTTTTAAGTTACAATAAAACTCATTTTTCACAAACTTCATTAATCCTCATCCTATTTTCTTTTCTTTTTCTTTGTTGCACGTAAACCTTGGACTATATCAACTTTTCTTTCAATATTGATGATGCTCCGCTTCTTTGACGATGATGTGTTTCTATGGGTCTTGTTGATTGAGAGAGAGAGTGATGCTTTATGTAAATCGATATTTAGAAGTAGTTTCATCTTTAGACGTCACCCTCATGATTGACAAAAACTAGCACTCAATAGATCAAAAGTAGTGCTTGAAATTGGTGCGAAGTTGGGTAGCTCACCATTCCTACCCGGAATTGACGTACGGTGACACACACTCTAATGACTTTTCTAGAAAGTTGCAAAAAATTGAAGGTTGGTGCCTCACTTGATGCAAAATGGGTAGTCTCCACTATGGGTAATCACAATTCTACTACCGAATATCTAAACAGCACCTAATTCGCCCTCCGGTATGGTTAAATCCAACTTTAACGCTCTAATCAACTAAGAAACCCGATTGCGTTCTCCAGTACTTCCAAGATCTGTTATTTCGGTCAGATTCTCTATGTAAACATAGCTAGAAGCATGCTAGTGACTCTAAAATCTCTAAAAGTTGGAGGTTTTTATTTGCAAAAAGTTTTGAATTTTTTTTTTTTGAAAATAAAAGATTAAAAAGACTAAAAACTCTATATGCAAAAATGCACCCCCAAACCTAAATCAAACATTGTCCTCAATGTGTCAACAAATAGGAAAAATTTAAACAGTCACATACCACGAGGACTATGTTGAGTAGAGAAAAGGGAAGAGATTCTGGGATGTCGGCGAAGCATGGTTAGAGCTTCATTAATCAAGGCTAGAATCCAACATTCTCGGCGGAGATCATATCGGATTAGCACAATATAGGCACAAGAAGACTCAGCCGTCAAGAAAGAAAAAATTTAACAAGTCCTACTGGATTATATACAAAAATTCACCATATACCAACAATCTAAAGAGTTGAGGGTCAACCCAATAGAAAATATGTACAAACATCAACAGCCTTACACAAATATAAAATGAGAGTGCAAGTAAGGCTGCAAATGGGGAAAGATTTTCCCCCAAACCTAAACTTTTCAACGGGTGTATTTGAGAGCACAAAATCTTGCAATTTTAACGGTACATCATGCAAAAGGTCTAACTCAAAATGAGTTTTGCTAAGAACAAAGGAGACATACACATTCCAATTTGTGGTTCCCTAAAGGTGTTATACTTTGATGCAAAGTAGTCCAAGAGGACTTGGGAAGCACAAAGTTCTAGGCCTAAATTAGGCATTTTCAGAAAAGTTGGTTTTGCAATTTTGTGACAAACTACACCTAGGTTTGGTGGAGGAGTTTCAATTTGTGACTCAGGAGAGAGGTTAGGTACATCTAAGTTGTTTTCATGTATAAAATCATTTGTACCATCACACACTTTCCTAAAGTCAGAAGAGGGTAAATCATGTGCACCTGCATAAAACAATTCATCAATTTCCATGTCATAATCATAATCACTTTCATGCACAACATGATCAGGAGAGATATCATGCTGTAACCTAGGCATGGAATTAGACATATGCATTGAATCATCTGTGTCAACAGACAATTCAGCTATTCCTAGGTCACAAACAGGTGGTAAAGCATGCTCAATTCCACAGGACAATTCCACAGGTTCCACATCAACATCACATGTATGAATATCAGAAGAAGCATCATTCATAGGGTTCTGAGAAGAGACACTTAATGTCTGAACCTAAAAAGATTCTACTACATTTTCAAAATACACATGCTCTTCATATTCATCATCATCATCATAGCAAAAATTAATCTCTTCATTCAAAATGGTAGTATTTTTTAGTGTACTCATCTACCTCTAGATTAGGTTCATATTCGAGTGTTAGTTGCATGAGTAGGTCTAGAAACACTATTTTCAACATTATTTTGTAACTCAATCAGGTTCCTTTGAAGAATCACAGTGAGTTGTTCTATTGAAGGAGAGTCTTCTCTAGTGGGTATGCATTCCTCATATGGATATTCATTGTATGGTTGTGCATGAGGTTCACTAGAGAAGGGAAATTCGGACATGTTGCTATATGGATGGTCATGCATTGCATTCATTTCAAGCCTAGCATTTTTCTCCATGAGTGTTTCCATTATTGTTTGCAAACTAGGAGTTGAGGGAGTATAAAATTGTTCATCTCCCCACTGTGGTGAATGATGCATGTGTGAAAGGTTGATTATGGTCCCAATGATTGCCAGCATAGTCACTTCTAGACAATTCGTACATTAGGTTATCTTGGCTTTCCCTAGACTGCCTAAAATCATGCAAAATATAGCAGTTCTCAGCAGGGTGGTCTAAGCTACCACATAAGGTACAAGCATACATTTCATATTGCCTAGGGAAATTAGATTCGACAGATTGCTCATGTAATTGCCTTTCCAAAGCAGATAGTCGAGCTTCTAATTGATCTAAAAGTGATGAGTGGGTATGAGAAAAGTGTTCATTTTCAACCTGTGGTGGATGATGCATGTGCTCATAATGATTAGGGTATGTGAGGTCGGGGCCACGAGAAGGCTCATAAAATTCCCTAAAATCACTATGGTATGTGGGGAGTTCATCCGTGAAGCGTGCCCGTAAGCAAGCTCTCTAATTGATTTGTTTGTATCCCCAGTTGCAGACCAAAATCGACATGATTTAGCACTCAAATTGAACTCAAGCCCGGTTGTAGTGGACTTAATTTGGTTTTATTGGGTTTCATTTGGTTTAAATGGGCTTTGGTTTGTTGGGAATGTACGACCAGTGGAGCTGGGTTTGGTTTGTGATCGGCCAGTTATGGGCTTGAGTACAGATGCACAGCCAGTGACAGCTCAGAGGATGTGGGCTGGAAGTTTTGTCTTACTGTGAGTTTATAATTTGGTTTATGTGGGTTTTAGTTTGGCTGCAGCCCCAGTGCACGAGCTTATGTGGGCCAGTTAGCGAGAGATTATGAGCAGAACAAGCACAAGAATATGAGCACAAGAATATGAGCACAACAGACTTATGAGCACAAACGGTAAAATGCCAACAGATGAGATTGGCAAGCTTATGCACCGGCTATGTGCACGACACGGTAAGTTATGTGCAGCCCTGGTCAGGCCAAGCACAAGAACAATAACAATGGGGCAAGTTGTACAGGGAAGCTTAAGCAACAGCACAGCCCCTGTAATTCACAGCACAGGCCAGCAACTCTCTAAGTGCAGCTCTAAGTGCAGGCAAGCAACTCTCAACACAGCTCTACAAGCTCAATTGATGGCAGGTGAAGACTCATACAAGGTTCGAAACAAGATTAAGCATGCAAAAGAGTTCAGGGTGTGTGGCATCAACTCACTCGATTGATGTCACTTGAGCTCGACCACTCAGGTTTTGACCAATAGAATTATGCACACATCTCACTCCACAGGGGTTATGCACGGAGTCATTCAACGAAGTCTCGTGGATTTGAGCACAACTGAGAGGTATGCTCGGGGTTCACACAAATTCTCGAGCGAGGTACGGCATGCTTTAGCAGTCAACAAGTTAAGTTAGCAGGGCTCAAGCATGCAGTCAGGAATTGTGAATGGTACACCTGCACAACACAAGTTAGCTTGGCTCAGGGCTAGGTTATGTGGGTTGCTGCTCAAGCTCACAGCTTCAGGGGGCTGTAGGGTTAGAGCACAGCTCACAGCTCAACCACAGCTCAACTCACAGTTTCAGGGTATGCTCAGGGGTTTAACAATACTTGGTTCAACACAGTGGTGGCTCACAGGGTCACACGAGTTGCAGCTTAGGCTCTCCAGCTGCAGGGGCTGGAGTTAGCACAGAGCAGTGTGTATCATGCTATCCTTCATCCAATCATACATGATATCATTCATTCAATCATTAAAGGTCTGAGCATGCTTATCAATCAATGAGTAGAAATGTGTTTAACAGAGAAGGAAATGCTAAGTGCACGAGCAACTTAGCTTAACGAGGTTTTGTGGTGTCAACTTACTCGGTTGACTTCCACCGAGAGTTCCGCTAACTTTGTTTGGGCTGCTTTGTTAACAATTGCTCTTCCTTGCCTCAGCTTTCCTAGCAACTTTGCATGTACCTATGTGCTCAAGAGAAGAGTTTAGTTCCCACAATATGCAACTTAAGGCAAAGAGAATGATGCAGACGGGCTGATGCGGTGAGTTATTGACGAAGACTCAAGCCACGAGAGAGAAAGATGCACAATGCAGAGATGTTATGCAAGCCAAGAAGCACTAAGAGCATGCAGATATGCACTCAACTAAGATATAATTAACAATGAGTAATAGAAGATGCAGAGAAGCAAGAACTATGGCTGAGTTACACTAATAAAAGACCAAAAGTAATAATGCAAAATGAATATGTACAGGTTGAGTGAATCTCAGTAAAGACAAGCCAACAATCACAGGGCACACGCCAAGTCCCCGGCAGCGGCGCCAAAAACTTGGTAGGCCTTTAAAGGTGTTTATATTGATGCCTACATGTTATACCGCAAGTGCACGGCGTCTATCGGAGACGTGGCAAGTACGGGTCGATCCACAGAGACTTGTGGTGCCGTATGAGTGATCTAAGGCTATGCTAGACTGAACAACTTAACACAGTTAATCATCACAATCAGGAAATTAGGGTTTCATTGAAACCCTAGCAACTAAATTAGAACATCATAAAACAACAATTAACACAAAAATAACTCTACAGTGGTGCTCTGGCTAGCCCAGGCATAACCCTTTTTTCAAACACATCTCACCCTATTTATACATGCAACAGCAAACCTAAAACTCACTTCAAATTGGAATTAAAAACAAATTAAAAACGAACCCAATCGCCCATACTCTCTGAAGCGCTTGTTCCCTCTGCTCCTACGGCTCTGAGACTTCCTACTCTGATTTTAGCCTTGATTTGATGTAACCCTAATTTCGATTGTCTCAACCCTAGCTTCTAAGGTGGAAGAAGCTACTGATGGAGATAAGTCGAAACGGGGGTGGCGGAGTAGGTGGTTGATGGAGCTGTTGTTGTGGTGACAGGGGATAGGGATGGTGATGATGGCTCTGATTTAGGTATGGGTGAAGGAAGTGGAGCTGCGAGAGGGTATGGAGAAGAAAGAGAAGAAGAAGAGAGAAATGGGATGTAGTCGATGGGTATAGGTATAGGGTGGTTTCTTTGTGAAGCGGGCGTAGCGGGAAGACGATGCGAAAGGTGGAGCGAGCGTCGGATGCGGAAGAGCGAGATACGGGCTGACTCGGGAGGATTGGGATTTTGGTGTTGAGCGAATGCATAAAGGAATGATGTGAATGAAGGAGCGACCGTAGGATGTATCTAGGTGAGATCTCAACGGCTCGGGTTGGATGGGCTCGGATCCGGGTCGGGTCTTGGATAGCTTGGGCCCAGGTCTTGTAGATGGGTTGCTACTTGTTGGGTTGCAACTGATTCGCGCGCGGGCTTTGGCTATCTGCTTCATAGATGCTCGTCTCCAATTCTTTGCTCTTTTGGCTCCTCAATTTCTCCGAGCTTTATTTATTACCTAAAAGCACAAAATTAATTAATACAAATATTTATTCTTGAAAACAAAGAAAACACAAAATATGGGATAATATATGATTTATGAGCACAAAAGATGAGTAAAATGCCAATAAAAAGGTGTATAAATATGCACTATTTGGCACTCATCAGCACGGTCGAAAATCGTCGACCTTGCCGACACTGGGCAGAAAAAGTGAAAAAAAAAATACAAAATCCATATTTTAGTATGGAAAAATCATAATCTTCACCACGCAAGTTTTGTACCTAATTACTTTCATCTCCCTTTTCTTCTTCTGGGTCAATAGATTCTTCATTTGGCTCAACATATTCATCACTTCCATATCCATCTTTTTGAGGAAAATAAAAGTGAGGATCATGCAAATAAACCAGTTGATCATGATTTGGTAGATCATCATACAAGTACTCATCTGTAGGAGGGAAATCAAAAAACTTCCCCACTTCAAAATCAGGATTAGAATCACTCATATCACAAATATCACAAATTTCTCAAAAACCATAACTTTCCCCCACCAAAACATCCTCTACTACTTCATTCTAATTCTCTCTCTAAATTATTTCTAAAACCCAACTTATAAATCAACTAACTAACCTAACTAATTTAACTAATCTAATCATTTAAATTAAATTAATGTTAATCATTGCGGGGGGCAATTTAGCCATTTTGAAAATATATGGTTAAGGGGTGGCTTGGTTTACTTCAAAATGACCCAAGTTTTGTCTCATTAGGTATACCCCAATTAATCTGGGTATACCCCAATCAAGTCAGGTTATTTAATCAGAAAATAATATAATAAATTATTTTAATATCAATAAAAAATATTCTGAAATGTAAGCCGGATCCGACTCTCCAGTGCCCTCACTGGCATGGAACGACCATCAAGCTGCTGACCCACCGCATTCCTGGTCATCGGCCCATCATCACGGGCAACTGTGGTGGATCGGGAGTTTGTTTGGTTCTTTGTTTGTGCTCTTTGCGTTAATTGGAATTATGGTTTATACATTTCTTCCCTGAGCAGTAGCAGTAGCAGATGATAACGTTGATCCACACAGCCCATCAACCACTTCTCCAGTAGTTTCGTCCATCTATTCATCATCGGATGCAGAAAAAGTATACATCGATGTGGAATCCGATTCTGATTTCGGATTAAATTGGTTGTTTTCTGATTCAATGATAAAATTATATCAATCAATGTACCAGAAAAAAAAATGTCTTGATTTCCCTTTATCTAGGTCACAATTGTATTACCCTAGTTTCCCCTTTGGGTACTTGTTAAAACCCACAAATTAAAATAGATGATGCAGTGGAGGAGGTGATAATATGAAGAAGAATATGATGAATAAACTTAGGGTTTGGTAAGATTACTGATTGTTGTGTAAGTCTTTCATTTTGATTTCAATGGTAAATTGTTCCTCTTGTTTTTAATGTTGGTATTAGGTTACAGAACCAAAGTGACGTGAAGATTATATGCACGTGAATTTAAACAAGCTAATAACAAGAGAATAATAAAATTTTAGGTTTTAGTTCGATGCTGAATGATTACAGAACTTGAGTATTTATAACTCGAATAACTTCTTAAACAAACTACCTATAATTAAGGTAACTAATGATTGCCAAATAATAGAACTTCTACAACTAAACTAATTAAGGAAGCTAAATACTAAATAAGGTAAACCGTAAAAACAGAAACAAAGTGAGTTGTAGGGCTGGTGTCCTAACATCCCACCACGCCTGAAAAATGGCTTTTCCTCAAGCCTCAAAGTATGGAAATCGAAGAAGAAGATCATCAACATCTTCCCAAGTTGCTTCCTCAATGGAATGATCTTTCCACTTAACAAGCCATTTAGTGCTAGCATCATTGTTCATCTTATACATTTTGCGTTTTAAAACTTCCTCAAGTTACCATTCTGCATAATCCAGAGTTATTTGTAGAGAAGTATTTACTTCAACTGAGGATCCCAATTTCAGTTTCAATTGTGAAACATGAAATACTGGATGAATCTTGCTAGTAGCTGGTAACTCCAATCGATAAGCAACTGACACAATCTTCTCAAGAACTCGAAATGGTCCATAAAATCGTGGAGAAAGTTTTGAATAAGATTGATTAAGCACTGTGGTTTGATGATATGGCTGCAATCTCAGAAAAATATAATCACCAACTGCAAATCAACGTTTAGTTCTATGAGCATCATCATATGTCTTCATTCTAGTCTGAGCAGCAATTAAATTGGCTTTGGGAATATGTAAGATGTGATCACGAGCTTGTAATGCTTCATCCACAATATGCATTGTTGTAGAACCAGGAATATAAGTCGAGATTGTTGGTAGAATTCGACCCGATAGTGGTTGGTAAGGAGTCATTTTAATTGTGGAATGGTAGGTAGTATTATACCACCATTCAGCCCATGATAACCAATTTGTCCATTCTTGGGCTCAACTCCAGCAAAACAGCGTAAGTAACATTCCAAGGCTTTGTTTGTGACTACAGCAAAGTGATACTTTTTCCGAAACGGGGCGAAAGTATCACTTTTTCCGAAACGGGGCGAAAGTATCACTTTTTCTAAAACGGGAAAAAAGTATCACTTTTTCTTAAACGGGACGAAAGTATCACTTTTTTTGAAACAGGATGAAAGTATCATATTTTCTTAAACGGGACGAAAGTAGTCGCAGACAAACCCCATCTTCAGATTCTTCTTCGGTCGGCCCTCCTACCGTGGCAACGGTTGTACTAGTTCTATCTTGTAGTGAGTTTTTGATTTTAGCTCGCCTTTGATGTACAAATTCAAATTTGAATACACGCATAATAATAATTTCTTGATTTTTTTTGTACTGGCACATAGTTAAATGGATCAGTTTTTTTTATGTAAACTAGTTTTCATAAAATACTTGAATCTTTTTTATGAGCTCAAAACTTTTTTCCGTCAAACTTTTGTAATTTTTGACATACTGGGATTGTTGATTGGATTATCAACATAGTGGGATTGTTAATTGGCAGGTAAGTTCTTAGAATTGCATTCGTGTCGTGCTGACTCTAAAACCGGGTATCAAATTCCTGGCCAAGAAGACTAGCCATGGTTGTTTAACTCGACTTATCCACTGACCTTGAAAAGGAGAGTCAAGTTCTGGCGATAAAACTTCAAGGGTTAAACTCTGTTTGCCTATCACTAAACACTGAATTAGAGCTTCTGTTTGGATAAAAGCTCCTCCTTCCGTTTCTGGAAAAGTTTTATTTTCACTTTCTCAATTTGACCTATTTACAGTAAATACCTCTTTTCCAGCAACGGAGGACTATAATGTACATTACATGGTTTACAGGAAACTTCTAAATATTTGTGAAATTTGAAGAATAGGGTACTTGTGAAACCAATTAAATTAGAAGGCTATTATTGGGGCGTCACATTCCATTAGAGGGGCGTCACCTAATATGACAAAAACGGGTCACCCGTAAGTAATTTCAAAAATCCCTTATCTCAAATAATTGTGTAATGACTAAACAACCCTTGTTTGGATTTAGTTTAATTAATTAAACCTAGCTACGTCCTAAATTACGCCTGGAAAATCAACTAAACCTAGGCGTAAAATTGGAATTACGCCTGGAAAACAACTAACTAAACCTAGGCGTAAAATTGGAATTACGCCTGGAAATCAACTAAACCTAGGCGTAAAATTGGAATTACGCCTGGAAATCAACTAAACCTAGGCGTAAATGTGAATTACACCTGGAAATCAACTAAACCTAGACGTATACGACATGCAAATCAAAGTTTACGCTTGAATTGAACTAAACCTAGGCGTAAGTTCTTCAAAAACTAAATTACGATTGAAAAATCTAATACCATACCCAGGCGTAACACTAGCAGAAAGTAAATAAAATCCTAATTTTACTTCGATTTCATTCGATTTAAGCACAAAAACGGGTACAAAAAGATGGGTTTGTTTGATTATTACGTTACATACACCATGGGTTGTTGTTCAGGAGTTTGAAAACATGATTCTTCAATTGATTGAATCGGTGGAATGAGTTGAGGATGAAGTTGAGGTTGATTGAGTTGTTGATTACCATATCTAGGATCAGTTTGCTTCTTCCTCATCTATTTTTAGTAGTTTTAATTGAAGGGTAATTTTGACAAATTGCTATGGAATCAAAATATCCCTTAACCAGATTTTTGGTCACCAAATATCCAAGTGAAGCCCCTCTAATGGAGTGTGACGCCCCAATAAGGCCTCTTCCTATGCACATGCCAAAACATGATATTTGGCATATATCAACCACTATGGGTATGCCAAAGCTGCCAAACTCATATGCCAATATGTTTTTCCGGCATATAGGCATCGACGAGTTTCGGTGGCGATAGAGTCTCGGTCGCTCGATGGCCAAAGAAGCGTTCGATGGTCATTGATCGGCAATGACGATCAAGCTATCGCTCGATACTATGATAATCGCTCATCAGATCTTCATCTAACGGCTACAATTTCCCCCCTCTATAAATACTTGATTTCAAACTCATATCAACTCACACCAAAAATTCAAAATCTCTTTAGAATTTCTTAATTTCTCAATCTTTTTCAAATCTAAAACTATCACAACTCCTCTACAATTATATTTTCTTGTAAAATGGATTCACAAGCACAAACTCAAGGCAAAGGTAAGAAGAATCGAGTCCGTGGTGCAAAATACACCATGATAGAAGATGAATGTATTTGTCAGTAATTATGTTTTTTTTTTACCCAAGATTGTATCGGTGGTGCACAACAACATGGTAACACCATGTGGGATAATATATTTCTAAAATATGAAGAACAAACCATGAACATCAATGGTCGTGATGCAAAAGGATTGTCGAACACTTCATTGTAATCAATCGGGAAGTAGCGCTTATCTTGCATTGATAATGCAAGCCAAGAGAAAAGGAAAGGATAGTGGTCGGTGATGTTGATTTTGAAAGAGAGGTTCGTATGATTGGCAACGAAAACATGGTAAACGGTTTGCTTTCGAAAGTTGTTATCATATTTTGAAGGGTTTGAACAAATATAATCCCGATTACCTAGCAAATAATCAAATAGTACCTGAAGAGTCACCATATAATTCTTCTCCCTCAACACCAAATTCTTCACCATTTTCACAAGGTCCATCAAATTCTTCACCTGATACCCCTACAAGCTCAAATTCCAACGTAGTTTTCAATAATTATATTGATGGTAATACTAAGGAAAACTTCGAGGGGAGGAATAAGGCAAAGCGGCTAGAAAATTAGCTCAAGAAGGAGGGAGTTCCGTAGGATTTAACATGGCGGAGTTTATGGATTATCAAAAGACCATCGCGAAGGAAAGATCCATTCAAAGGAAAATTCAAAACCGGGAGAGTAAGAAAAGTCGTCTTTCTCAAGAAAAATTCCAGTTTGACTATGACAAGCATAAAATTCTTCAAGCTAACACCTCAATTATGAACGCCCAACAAAAACATGTATGGCAAATCGAATTTGACAGGATTCATACTTCAAATCGAATTCCAGTTGATCATGAAACGGACAGATGGAGAAATTCCATACTTCAAATCTTCAAACAGAGGCGACTTGTGCAAAACATTAATATCATTTGTGAACCGGAAGACCAAAAAAGTGTGCCATATCCAACAATCGTAAGAAACGTGACTTCTAGGAGAAGCTGTTGTTGGTTTTGGATAATGACCTTTATATTGACCAGCCCAATAAACAGGGCATCCATGCCATACCCAATGCATACAATCGAGACTACCTAGCATTCAGGAATCCCTTTCCTCATTCTCCCTTAATATTTGTCTAACATCTTGTCGGTTGGTTTTCGTAAATATGTTGGACCAAAATGATTAATCATTACTTCACGAGAACAATGAAAGGTAAGTGTAAGAAGTTGTTTTACCCATACGAAGGTACTCATCATTCGCATCCCACATGGAGTGCCATAACCTAGAATCCTTAAAGCCGAAGTAACTTTTTGTTCGGGACTATGACCTCTAATATTAGGTGCATCAAGCTGATAATTGAATGGAGGTTCCACTCGACAAAGCTCTTCAATAATCTTTTTCAACAGATGACGAGGCATGCGGAATCGACCTTGAAAATCTCGATCCCAGTACACAATTGGGAAGAAAATAATCGTGCATGAGCTTCGATGGTAAAATTCCCTCCTCGTCATTATATCTTCTTGATAATACTTCTTTGGGCTCGGAACTCTTGGTATTTGACCCGTATGTACAAGCATCATAGTTTCGATTAGATTCTCATCTTGACTTCCTCTTCGTCAATTTCTTGCAACCTCATACGATAACTTTCTTGTTTGTAACTGGGTTGAACATATTCATAATAATATCCCTTTCTTCATTGGATCTCGACATTGTGAAGCTTAAAATTGAGAATAAAGGAGTAATATCTTTAGAAGGTGTGAGTTTTTATCAGCCATTTGCAAAATGACGTAATAGCCTTCAAAAAAAACTTCTTAAATTAAGCTATGCTTAGATTAGGAAACCAATTAGGCTCATGGACCTGCCATTCCACAAGCCCGTATTGTTTCGTTATATATACATACTGAGTGAGGCACTGAGGCGTGAATGTTGAGGTGTTTTTTTGACTCCTGAGACAGAGAGAGAGAGAGAGTAAAGCAATGGTGGTTCTTCCTTCACCTGCAAAGGGAATTATCGGATGTTACGATCCTGTACTTGATCGGAGCGTTCGTTCTTCTTCTCCATCTAACTCCAAAAGATTGCGTTCCACGTCTGAGTCTGACTGGTAATTCCGTTTAATTTCTTCAACATTTCACATAATTCTTACAAGAATGACTCGAGTTTTAGTAAACTAGGTTAAATTTCTGGTGCATTTTCTTATTCCTTCTCTTTTCCATGAACAGTTGAACTCAAATCAACTTAGGAAGCAGTACTCGTCTTTGATTCTTTGAGTGATTTTGTTTTCAACTATGAATTGAAATATCTTGGTGAATGCTTGTTTATGAACGAACATAGGGCAAGTAGGGGTTCTGATCGTTATCGTAAACTCAATTTGAATTCTTTTGGTTTGCTCATGAGTGATTTTGGTTTTAATCTTGAAAATTTCAGGCCTGATCCAGAATACCTGGTTAAGAACCCAATAAAGAGGCGGAATTTCACATATAAACAACTTCGTGATGCAGTTAGGCCATATGTAGCTGAGGCCTTGAAGTTCTATAACAAAGAAGCAGTCAGTTTTCTTCTTCTGAATTTTTATTGCTTTTCTTAAAATCAATTGCCGTTTTTGTTGGATTTCCTTAATCTTTCTTATTTTTGTTCTCTTGCCTTGGTCTAAAATTTGTAGGGTACAAAATATGAGCTGGTGGAGCCTGGTTACCTTACATCTGCGCCTCTTAGGACATGCATTCTTCACCATATCGACTTCACTGCTAAGAAGACTGATGTTGCTGATGCTCCAGTGGAGATGTTTTTCGCAGAACTGACAACTATCGGGAAGGATCGTTGGGTCAAGTTTTGCAAAAACATGGGGCCAAGAGACTTAATTTCAGGTTTGTATTTAACATGTTGATCTGGTTGTGTCTTGTGTGGTTTCATTTGTCCCTTACTCTTACAGTTAGGTGCATTGTTCTGCTTGCTAATTGATTTGTTTGTCAATCAGGGGATCACTATTATGATTTGTGATCTAATTGTATTGGCAACTCTATGAATTCGTCTTGCAGGAGATAAAAACAACGGCTGCTGTTATTGCAGGAATGAAAATGTGCAGCATCCTAAGACTGGAGGATTCTCGCGTGGCGGTCATGGATTATTCCGTGATGATGCCACCGGTAGTTCTTCTTCACCTAGCTTCAAAAGTTTGCGTTCGACGGATGTGGCTGATGGCTCTGAATGGTAATTCTATTTATCTAACTGATCTGGGCTGGGGTCCTGAAATCCCTAATTGAGTTATAAATTGAGATTCTTTTTGGGGGATTTTGAAGCCCCTGTTAGCTATTTATTGGTCATCCCTCTTTCAGTAGATATTCCCACAAACATTTTTCTTTTGTTACGTATATTGAATCTGTGCTAAGGTTGCTGATGTTGGTTTCTGGGTTTTATTACCAATTGCTTGATTTAACTTATACTACTATTACTTTACATTGTTTGCTTACCTTGTCTTACCCGTGTCCAATACGTTTTAAAAACATACTACTAAATTTTTCCATAGCCATCCTGGCTGCCACATATTTGTTTTACGTAATTTTTAAAAGAATGACTCTTCTAAAGAGTTTGAGTAAAGTAGGTTATAGTTTGGTGTGTTTTTTTCTTCCTTTTCTTTTCCATGGCAGTTGAACTCGTATGTACGTACTAGTAACATATAAGGATGTTACCGCTTTGCTTGTTTACTATCTTTGTTGTGCTCCATTACCTTTTATGTAGTATGTTTTTGCTTTTACAGTCAGCTTAGGCAGTACTTGTTTTCAAATATGAATTGAATATCTTGGTGAAAGCTTTTTTATGGACGAACATAGGCAAGTAGAGGTTGTGAAATTAAACTTAGTCATGGTTATTGACACACATCTCAATCTTTATCGTAAACTCAATTGAATGCTTTTGATTTGGTCAAACTTTTGAGTGATTTTGATTTTTAATCTTGACAATTTCAGGTCTCCAGCAGAATACATGGTTGACGCCTTGTGTCTCTATAACAGTCGACTTGTAAGTTTTCTTCTTAATCTTTATTGTTTTTCTTGAAAATCAAGCGCCTTTTTTTTACTTTTGGATTCCCTTAATCTTTTTTTTTTTGTTCTCTTGTCGTGGCCTCAAATTCATAGGGTTCAAAATATGAGCTGGTGGAGCCTGGTTGCATTACAAAGGTGCTTCTTGAGACATGCACTCTTTACCATGTCAACTTCACGGCAAAGAAGACCGATGTTGCTGATGCTCCAGATGAGATGTTTTTTGCCGAACTGACAACTACCTGCGGGGTTCCTTCTTTCAACCTTTGCAATTGCATGGGGCCAAGAGACTCGATTTCAGGTTTGTATTTAACATGTAGATGGGGTTGTGTGGTTTCATTTGTTTCTTACTCTTACAGTCTTTTCTTGCTAATTGATCTGTTTGTCAATTGGGGATCACTATTATCATTTATGACTTATTGTATTGGTAACTCTATGAATTCGTCTTGCAGGAGATAGAAACAACGGCTGCTGTTACTGCAGTCTTGAAAATGTTCAACATCCTAGGTGTAAAGGCTTCTCGCGTGGCGGTGAGGGATTATTCCTTGATTGTGGACAGTGAACTTTTTCTAGTTATAGTTGTAAGATATCTACAGAAAGTACCATAGCTGGAATTGAGATCTCATTTACTAATGCCTAACAGTTTCGTCATTGCACCGTTAGCCTTGTTTTCCATGTTGTTGCATTGTTGATCACCAGAATGCTGGTTATATAGTGATTTCTGCTGTAGATGGGTTAAGTGGTGGTAAGAAAGTTAAAGAAGCTGCAACTATGGGGTTTCAATGGTTCAAAGATAAATACAATAAGAGAGCCCCAAATACAGTAGTAGTATTCTGAAATGAAAGAAAAGAAAAGGTCTCTTTTTTTGAAGTGATTTCGGTTGATTTAGTTTTATCTGTTCTTTGATCCTCGTATATTTTTTCTATGTTGCAGCGAGTTCTTGATTTTAGCTCGCCTTTGATGTACAAATTAAAATTTGAATATACGCGGAGTAGTAATTTCTTGGATTTTTTTCTTCTACTGGCACTGAGTTAAATGGATCAGTTTTTATGTAAATTGTGTAACTGCCATTTTTTTGTCTGAGCTACCATTTTTTAACACAAATTCTGTGTGATTGAAGGCTTGATTTTGCTTGGCACTGGTAATCTCCCAGTGCAAAGACAACAAGATGCAAGTTGAATATCTATGTCAGATGACCATATCTCCAAATATCTAACTGGAGGTTGGGGACAGATCCCATCATATGCAATTAGGCTTTAGAATGATCATATGCCCTTTCAGGACCTTGACGGGACAGGTGATCAAGAACCCATATATTCCCCCAAAATCTAAAAACATTTCAAATCTAAAAAACTAATCAAAACAGATCCTATACCGGTCAGAATCAAAAGCTGTACATTCGAGAACCCCTTACCACAAAACATCTTTTTTTTTTATCAACTCTCCAAAAAGCATCAACAATAATACTAAAATGTTTATGTACAAAAGTTACTCTTAAAACTCACTATAAAACTACCCAAATGACAGCAAAAGGAAGATAAAACCTTATTACTCTAAAATTTATTTGCGATCTTACTGTATTTCAACTCACCTACTTGTTGTAATATTTATGCGAATAACTTGCAAAGAGAAACAAGCTCAATGCGCATGCGAATGCTAATAGCCAGTAGTAGTTGTTCAGTTGTGCCTCATTCATATCATCCGAGAACCAACTGTGCTTTCCATCGCTATCACTTGTAACAAGCTCGATGAACGATATTAAGATTGCGCTAAGGAAACTCCCAACACCAAAAACACTTAAATGCAAAGCCATGCCCATTGTTTTCATCTTGTTTGGAACTTCGCTGTAGAAGAACTCCTGCATTCCAACAACTGTAAAAACATCGGAAATACCCAAGATGATATACTGGGGCAGTAACCAGAAGATGCATAATGGAACTGGACTGATGCTTGGTTCTCTTCTACTAATTTCGAGTCTTTTTGTCTCAACAATTGCTGCGATTGACATAGCAATTACTGACAAAAACATACCAAAACCCATCCTTTGCATCACATTAATCCCCTTGTCACTTCCGGTAATTAATCGATAAATTGGTGTTACTAGTTTGTCGTATAAAGGCATTAAAAGAATTATAGAAACATTTATCGCGCTTTGCAATGTTGCTGGAGGGATCATAAAATGGTTACCGATGTTTCTCTTCATTGTCATGCCTTGTTTAGTGAAGAAAGTTGCAGGTTGTTGAAAGATAATTGCAAAAATCAATAGCATCCCCCATACTGGCATTAGTCTTAATATGGATCCTGTTTCCTCAACTGTATCAACTACTGGTATTTCACTGTTTGGCTTGTTTTCCATGTTGTTGCATCGTTGATCACCAGAATGCTGACAACATAGTGGTTCCTGCTGAAGCCTATAAATATAATGAAATGTGCAACTTGAGTTAAAAGCACTATTACCACACAAGATATATTATGCATTTAAAAGGGAGAGAAGCTTACTCAAGTTCGATTGCCTCAGACAGATTTGTTGGTAAGGTGGCATAATTGGGACGCATTAACTTCTGTGCAGCACTCTTAATGGAGTTCACAAAGTTCTTTATCATGGGTGCAGTGCTTCCTCTAGCAGACTTGGGTTGTTCTTCGGTAATCGTATAAAACCTAGTCCCACATGTGAAAGGAGCAACAGACATAGCCATGGCAATGGAAGGAATAGCAAAACCTATTCCCCAACCAAAAGTATCTTGAAGGTAGGACATTAGAGATACGCCTAGCAAACTCCCGATAACTATACCAAAATACCACCATTTAAAGAACATACTTTTCATCTTCTCATAAGAAGTGTTTTCATCATCATCTGCATCACCATCTTTGGGGTTGTTTGAAGTTGGCAACTGTTTCAGCCGAGTCTCATTTTTCCTAAGTTCAAGTTGATCTGCTCCAAAGGCTTGCAAACATGGGTTGTATCCGCCTTGTCCTAAAGCGATCAAAAAGAGAGACAAAAACAGTGGGAAAGAAGACCATGGACTTGAACTAGTCTTTTCATGGTCTTTAGTGCTCTTAGCTATCCATTCCCAAACCAGTGCTGTTGATGTCAGCGCCACCAGTCCCTATAACCAACAGTAAATTGATTTGAACTTCTTTAAACAACAAAAACATGGAGCGACCGACAATAAGATAATTATGTTTAGACGTGGCTGTACTTCTTGGCGTATAAACACACGTAAAATGTAAATCAGATTATGCAAAAAAAAGGGTTCCTGAAAATGATTGAAAACAAACTATTCCTTAAAGATAATATAAGCTACTTGCCATTATGACTCAGACGAAATATCTGTTGCCTAATCGATGACCCTGCCCAAAGTAGCCTAAATGCTAAAGCGAACGAAAATTGATCCTAAAAATGATGCTGGGTATCATCATTGTAGTACCTAGCACAGTATTCTTACTTAAAATCAAATGTTTTAGTGCGCATTTTTGTTAAATAATGCAGTAGTAGTGTCCATTAGGTGAGCATAATGAACACAAAAATTTGGTGCTGTGGGTCCTAACTCAAGGACCAGCCAGAGCCCGCCATGCACCAAAAACGGGTGTGCTTTTAAAAGTTCCCATCAAAGAGATATCTCATCATGCATTGATAAATCAAGAAGTCGATCGAGGACAAACCACCTGACTATTAAATTAATCAAGTCAAAAATGATTTCTGACCCACCGCACATATGCTAACTATTATTAGTAATTTACTAATTCTATGCTTCAAAAAAAAATCACTTTAACTATTATTAGTAATTTACTAATTCTATGCTTCAAAAAAAAATCACTTTAGGATTGAGATTATGATGCACTCGACCTTATAATAATAATTATGAACATTACTTAAAGATTTTCGGTTCACTCCGAGTAATGCACCAAAGCAAGAAAATGAGCTTTCTCGAAAATTAATTTGACTAATTATTAAGTATCTGGCTATGAAATGTTAAATGCAGTAATTAATTACTTACAGCAACATAGAGAACAGAAGAGGCCAAAATGGTAGAATATCTATCCAAGTAGGAGTCTGCAAGAAATGCTCCTAACAACGGCAACAAGAACGAAATTCCAGCCCAACTGTTCACTGTTTTTGCCGCTGCCACATTGCTCATCTTCAACACCTCCGTCAGATACGTAACAAGATTTGACGCAACCCCTTTGAATGCAAACCTCTCCACACCAGCCACCACTACAGAAAAAAAGGAAAAAGATTGAAAACTATAACGCTTAATTGGAATAGAATTGCCAAAAAAGGAAAGAATTAAAGCTTGGAAGATAAAAATCTTACCAATGACAAGAATACATGATTTGGTTAGCCCTTTAGATGGTAATCTCCCCCCTCCATCTCCTCTTACCATGATTCAACCCTTTAAACAAAATATGAAAGACGATGATTGTACAAGCAGTAGTAGTGTTTAATTATCTTCAACATATAAAAAAAACCTTAATAATGATTAGAAGAATCACATCAAATCTTTGTCATTTTCATTGTGATCACAACAATAAGATCAGTTCATATAAGTAAACCCAAATCTCTGTCTCTCTTCTAATGTGATCTCCTCCTCCTCTCCCACTTTACTATTTCTAGACAAGTACTCAGTGTTCTCTGCACATGTTCCTTTTGTACTAGACATTTCACGTCATGGCACATATTTATGTCATGTGAGAGCGTACTAAGGTGGTGGTGGAACGTTCAAAGCTTAATGGGGAGATGATCAACCAAACACTAACAGCAACAGCCCTTAGTGAGAAATGTTGTCATTTAAAGAATGGCATATCCACATTCCATCACACACCAAACACGAGTTTAGAACCCACTTGTCATTCTGTTCGATCGACACGTCATCCTCGTCAGACGACACTTGTCGATATATATGAGATTACCAGAACTTAACAAGTATCAGAGTTTAATTATTGGCAGGATCTGATGACTTCAATGAAGGGAGCATAGACTATGAAAAAGTTTTATCAAAAATCTTCATTTTTAATAGGATCTCATTATTATAGCATCCATTAAGTTGCTATTGGATGGTGTTTAAAGATAATGCACGTAAGAAAATAATGTTGTAATTAACAACAATCTTATAACTCGATTAGTATATATTATCTAGGGGATTATCTTTGATGCTGAATCAAAACCATCCACATACTCAAAAAAAATTTTGCAGGAAAGAGCTAGGAAGAAGATGAAAAGGTTAGAAATCTTTTTGTGTTTTAAGATAGTGGTTTCCGAGTTGGATTTCACTTTGTTTTAGTGATCTACTGTTTAGGGTTTAGGGTCAAATTTAAAAGATATAAAAATGGGATTTCTTGTGTTTGATTTTGTCATGGTATATGCACTACTAATACGGAAAGTTAACAAACTATAGGTTAAACTGTTAAAGTAACAAGACCGGGAATGGCTCTTCACGACTTACTTTCTGTTGTCATTACTTTTTTTTTAATTTTTGTTTTGTTTCTCATAGAAAAGAAACAAACTCAGTGGAACCAAAACAGCATTCTACGTAAGTATGTGTGTGTATTTGTACATGATGTATTTGCCTTGAAGAAAAAACTGATAAAAGAGTGTACGTACGTGGTCCTTATTGATGAGCTAGTTTGAGTGTTGATATGCAGTATATTGAGTTTTCTGATGTTATCACGTTTGTAACTGAAAACAAAAAGGCAAGACTCTCGTTTGTGCATGAGTCGTTATAGACGACGGAAAATGTACGTAACATATCGTATGAAACCATACGTACGTCTTCAACCTGTGTTTTATGGCATCCATGATCATTCTTCCAACACCTCTTGATAAAGAAGTACGTTTGAAATACTTTGTAAATACTTTTTTCAAGAGTAGTTCAGTTTTTCGTCCTAGCTAGTTTTAATTATCACCTGGCTGCTCTTTTTTTTTTTTTTTTTTTTTTTTGTATTGCCAGTCCTTTTTTCCCCCTCATGTGGATGGTTTTAATTGTAAGTAAAGAGATTCTTTTTATGGTCCAAGCTATTTGGACCCAGAGGTTTCAACCAGGAAACGTGGAGGTCCCAAAATTTCTCCTCCAGAAATGAACTCCCGTGTTGGGGAACGCATTAGATATTTACCTAAACCGGTAGAGAATCTAGTCACGGCCTAAGAAAGTATTAAGCAGCTAAGTTTATCACTTCCTTACATTTATCACTTCATGTAGCATACACACCACAGTAGCTATGAATCAAAACTAAAAAATGCATCACATATATAGTTTTAGACAAGTGATTACCTGTTTTGCAACCGTTGTTTGATGTATCTCGAGAAGGAAGAAACCAATCTATGATTGTCGAAACTTGCGTCTAGTAACACAATTACACAATCCCAATCTTGCAAAGTTCATATTAGTTCTTCTATTTTCTTCACATTAGTTAAATTCTAAAATTATCTCACTATTTATAGCATTTTCCCCCTTAACTTTAGTCTCAAATTGATCGACGGCTGAAACAAAATGCCTAAACTTTCTTACCATTTCGATTATCATATAATTAATTTTCTTCCAAAAACTGGTTATATTTTTATTTTATTTTCTCAAAATACCAATTTATTCATGGGACACATTATGGTAGGTACTAGTGAACAGCGTCAGTGATACAATAAAGCTTTCTGAATGAAAAATTGTCCAAAATCATGCTTCAAATAAAAAAGAAAAATTGTCCAATACCTTAAGTGACCAGAATTGGGCCGAACATGCGTTGCTGGGCCTGATTTTAATACATAACTTGAACGAGAGATTTGCAATAATAGGCCTACTAATACATCTCAACTGTACTGCATTTGTTTCACAATGTGGCACACTTGGAAAATTAGATGTAGTGTTGTTTTTGAACAGGTGCAGGTGAAAATGGAAGATATTGTTCTATTAGTTGAGAACCATATGGCTGATTGGCTCAGAGTTCAGGGAGCTCACTCTTCTAACAGAAGTGAAAGATTGCTTGATAGCCATTTATGGCTATGGACCAAACCGGGAGTTAACTTTTGTAAAGTGAATTTTGACGTAGCATGGTGTAAGCATAATAAACTCACAAGAATTGGACTAATTTCTCGAGATTTGTAGGCACAAGCTATTGAGCTAGGGGACATTGCGCAAGGGCACTAGATCCAGAGCAAGCAGAGGCTTGGCATCTCTTGAAGCCATAACTTGGGCAAAGAATAAAGGTATTTCTCATGTTCATATGGAAGGTGATATTCAAGGTGTAGTAAATGCGATAAATGGAAGAAAATGAGCAGTCAAGTGGACTAATGCAAATATCATTGCAGATGCATTATTTTTACTTAGTAGTTTTAGCACATGGACTTGTACTTTTGTCCATCGTGAAGGAAATAATGTCGCAGATGAAATTGCGAAAGAAGCTTTATTCTTTACAAACATACAGGAATGGCAGTATAGTATGCCTTCTTGGTTAAATGACGCACTATCTGCGGATGAATCTTCTAGTAACACTTAATTTTAATTCCTTAATAAATTTTATTTTCGTATTGAAAAAAAACAACAACGAGAGATTTGCCAACTAGCCCATCATCCAACTCGGTTATTAACCGGAGGTTCAACAAGTCGAAAGGTTTAATCGAAAAACTTATCAAAATAGTATATTACTTACCTGCCCATCGAAACCAAATGTGTGAAACAAAAACAACCTAAAGAATCTAGGGCGTTACTTAAATTGAAATATAGGCATAAAAACCAAAGATTCAATGTCATTCTTCTAAAATCAAAATAGAAAATTCGAAGATTCAAAAATTGAAAGTAAAACTGAATATTCAAACAAATCTTCAACAAAAACCCGTATCAAAAGTTAAAAAAAAAAACATATGAAGAAATCATCGATAAAAATGGTTACAACTAGAAGAATTAACTGAAAAATAAGAGAAAGAAACACTTTCTGTTGCAAAGAAGAAGAAATCCTCTGTTAGTTGCCAAGAACAAGTAAAACCCAGCAACAGTACATATCGATATGTAAAAATCTAATTTATGTTGTAATAAGCATCAATACATATTAATACGTACTAAGATACCCATATCTAAACAAAAATATGGTGAAACAAGAAGAAAAAGATGAAAATCGTACAAGAAGAATAATATAAGAAGATCACCTCCCAAATTAGTAGAAGAAAACCTAGTTCACACGATGATCCTACAATATATCTCATATTACTCGGTACATATCCGAAAGGACATATCAATGTGTACTGGGTAAAAACCCAGTTCATGTTTTATATAGTACATATCAATAGTAAAACCTTAATTCATGTTATTACATACTACATATCAATATGTATTAGATAAAAACCTAGTTCATGTATGACCTAACAGTACATATATTAATAATGTAGTACATATTGGTATGTACTAAAGGAAAATATATATTTTCCTTGAGGAAAAAAACTGATAAAAGAGTGTACGTTGTCCTTATTGATGAGCTAGTTTGAATGTTGATATGCAATATATTGAGTTTTGTTGATGTATTATGTTTGTAACTGCATCACAAAAAGGCAAGACTATCATTTATGCATGAGTTGTTATAGACGACGGAAAATGTACGTAATGTATTGTGTGGTTTCGTACGTCTTCAGCCTGTGTTTGATAGCATGCATCGATCACTCTTCAATACATCATACTAAAGAAGGTGTTTGAAATACTATGTTTTTTTGTTAACAGTTAACACTCTTTTATTAAGTAGTTCAACTTGTGTCCTTGTTTTAATCGTCAGTTTTTTTTCTTTCAGGGTGGTTATAATTTTTAGTTTAGAGACTCTTTTTATGGTTCAAGCCATATGGACCCAGAGGTTTCAACCAGGGAACGTGAAGGTCTTAAAAGTTCTCGTCCAAAAATGAACTCCCGTGTTGGGGAACGCATTAAATATTTACCTACCCTAGTACGAAATTTGTTTATAGACTAGGAAAGTGTTAAGGAAATTCCTATGCAATTTCCAAATGAATTTTTTTGTTAAGTCAGGTGGATGGGCAATCAGGATTTTCACTATAGCAATGCACTGGTAGGGCTATAATGAGACGCACGGATTAAGGGTAACCGCTGGCGGTCGAAGAAAATCCGCTGGCAGTTCTTCTAAGACCACGAACGGCTACTTTTTTACGGACACCGGAACAGATAGTTTTTTTATCCCAATAAATACTACTCGAGCTTCATTTCCCAAATTCACAATAAGCTTTCAAATCTAACTTTTCGCAATTTCAATCGCTTTCAATTTCCAACCATGAATCCTGATTTTGGTTCTTCTGAGGATGATATGGACATGGATGAAACCTTATATGAAGAAGAGGAAGAAATGTATATAAATATTTTGCGTCAAGTGGAAGAAGATGCAATTTAAGATAGAAGGAGGCAAAATTTTATGTTGCAATTACAATCAGGGATAATACCAAAGCCTTTAGAGCCATATGAAGTTATAACAGAAGATGAACGTTGCGAGATCGACATTTTTACCACGACAAAACCAAAGAATTCCGAAACTTCTTAGAAACTCTTAATGCCTCAAACTATTCACTACCCAATCAATTTCATGCTTCTAATTGGAAGATTCTCAACCAATATACACGGACAAAGAAAACTCAAATCAAACCTTGAAACTTATCTCTGGTTGCAACAAATTAAGATTACTAGCATTCGGATCAAGAAAAACCCTAAAATGAAATTTGGTGTAATAATCCCTAATCAATCAGAAATAGTATCCTATTCAATATCTCTACCATTCATCTTCGATCTTCGTCATAGCTGAAAAACCCAGAAGTAAAAGAAGGAAAAATGAAGTACCCATTGAGTGTAGAAATGGTTATTCACTAATTTTTATTCAAGATGATGCATGATTATTTTAATCATGAATGTGACTATTTTGATGAGGAATTTTAGTGTCCATTTTGCATGGGCCGTAACTTGTCGCAAACGATTATTGTCGAGCTTTGTCAGGTACAATCTTTATTTAATTATAAGTATGATGCGTGTTATGTAAGAGGATTTAGTCCTGAATAAAAGGTCACTGTCGCCCTCTGTATACTATGTTATGGGGTACTATCGGATTCCACAGATGACTATATCCGTATTGGCAAACAACCGCTTTTAGGTATCCCAAATTTTTTTTGCGAAACAATATATAATCGAGCATTTTGGTCCAACTTTTTTAAGAAAACCAACACAGGAAGAAGTTGAAAGAATCACTGCCGAAAACACCGTGAATGGTTTTCCAGGAATGCTAGGTAGTCTTGAATGCATGAACTGGACGTGGCATACGTGTTTAGTTGAATGGGAAGGTCAATATAAGGGTCATTATCCAAAACCACCTGTAATTTTGGAAGCGTCAGCTGCTTATGATTGTTGGCTTTGACATGTTTTTTTGGACTCCTAGGTTCAAATAACGATGTCACTGTTTTTCATAAGTCACCATTGTTCGAAGATCTTAAGCATGGGATCGCGACACAATGTAATTTCACCATCAACGGTCATGATTACACTCAGAGGTATTATCTAGCAGAGGGGATCTATCCAGAATGGTTAACTTTGGTTCAAGCTTATAATCAGACATGATTTGGACCGACGACTGCGAAAGATATGAAATACTTTAACGGCCAACAAATGAAACTGAGGAAGGATGCTGAACGTGCTTTGTGTAGGTTTTTCAATAGAAATTGAATATGGCTCTGTGTGCAGTAACAATTTATATCCATGTATGGTGTATTTCCACTAAAACATTAAATAACAAGCATACAAAGTACATTAGAATCCTAAACAATACATTAGAATCATACCCAAATTCAAGAAATTTTGTTAAACAATACGTTACAAACATAAACAATAACATGTATCAAATACTGTTAACAATTTATCTTTTTATGGGGATTATTTTTTTTCTTTTTAAATGTTACAGATTTGAGAAAAGATTCATGGGAAATATTCATCATATATTGTTAAAAATTGGGAATTTTTAACAAACCAATTTTTAACAAACCCTAACTTTATAAACAGATAACAGTGACAAAATCATGATGAATAAAGTAACTTGATTGTGTTTCTAAGGTTCCTGATATCCAATTTTGTGCTAGAATTAGGTTGCATATTTTATTTCTGAGGCTTAGGGTCTTCCTAAACTATCTTGTTTTGCAACATAGAATTGAGAGTTTGCACATTTTATATTGGCTAAATCCTTGCTTTTCTGTCGAGAACTGCATCATGAAGGTGTTAGCTTGGAATGTGCAGGGGTATGGAAATAAGCATACTAGGTTTCATCTTAGGGACTTAATTAGGTCAAATGATCCAGATATAGTTTTTCTATCTGAACCAAAAAATATGGAGAGAAGATGGTTAGGTATACAAATTGTCCAAACTTCTCAACTTATTGGTTCTATAACCCTATTGGATATTCTGGTGGTCTATTTCTGATGTGTAAACAAGGTTTTGAATTTGAAATTGTTGATGTGCAAAGAAATTTTATTGTTACTCTAGTCAGTTTTGACTCTAGGAGTGAAAAGACTTTACTGGTGTGCATGTATGGTGCTTTGGATGAGGAAGGTGTAGCTCATCATTGGTCCTACTTGTATTCTCTAGTTAGTAATTTTGATAATCCGTTACTGATAATAGGAGACCTTAATTTTATAACTAGTCAGAGTGACAAACTAGGTGGTTATACCACTTCTCACTCTCAGCTTGATAGGACCAATGCCCATCTGGATAGTATTGGAGTCAGTGACATCAACTTCATAGGAAACCCTTACACATGGACCAACAGAAGGAGTGGTAGTAGCCTTGTCTTAGAGAGACTTGATAGGGCAATGGCTAGTAATGACTGGATAAATTATTTTCCTAATGCCATAGTCTATCATCTAGTCGCTTTAGGGAGTGATCATGTCCCAATTTTGTTAGTCATTTGTAGAGAAGAAAACACAACTAGCAAACCATATAAATTTAATAAGTGTTGGTTTCTCAACAACACTTGTAAGGATGTAATTACTGGGAATTGGTCCACTGAGGATAGACGTTCTCATGTTTTTGGATTCGCTAAATCCTTAAAGAATGTTAAAATTGCCCTAGGTAATTGGAATAGAGATACGTTTGGGAACATTCAAACACAATTGAGGATAGTTCAGGATCAATTGGGCTTGTTACAGCAACAAGGTCCTAGAGAGTCTAATCTAGATGCTTCCATAGAACTTGAAAATAAGTTAAAATATTTGTATGAGGTGCAGCAAGAATTCTATATTCATAGAGATAAGGAAAACATTATTAAATTTGATGACAAAAATACAAATTACTTTCATGATAAAGTCAAATATATGAGAAGAATGACTCAAATTGACACCTTATTTCAATCTGACATTGGTGTCTGGCTTACTAATAGGGAAAGCATAGCAGATATTCTTAGATACCATTTTACTAAAATAAGTAAAACTTCTAAACCCGATGATCCTTCTAATTTTCTTCATAATATGTTACTTGTGATTAATGAGGATGAGAATTATAAGCTAGTTCAAATTCCTTCTGATGATGATATTAGAAATACCGTCTTCCAAATGCAACCCCGGACTACACCTGGTCCTGATGGATATCCACCGGGTTTCTATCAAAAAATGTGGGATGTATTTGGTTGTGATCTGATTAGAATGGTTAAGGCTTTCCTTCACTCAAGATACCTCTTAAAACAAATGAACCACAACTTTATTAGTCTTATTCCTAAATATGATAAGCCTAAAACTGCGGATGACTTTAGACCAATTAGTCTAAGTAATATGTCTTATAAAGTGATATCCAAAATTTTAGCTACTAGATTAAAACAGGTGATGGATAAATTTATAAGACCTTTTCAAGGTGCTTTCTTGTCCAGCAGGAATATTACATATAACATAGTTTTGGCACATGAGCTCGTTCATACTATGAAAAGTTGTAGAGCAAAAAAAAAAAAAAGGTCTTATGGCAATCAAACTTGACGTGTCAAAGGCCTTTGATAGGATTGAATGGTTGTTTGTTATTGCTATTATGAAAAAACTTGGTTTCCATGAGTTCTTTTGTGACATGATATATGAATGCATATCAACTGTGTCTGCTTCCATATTGCTGAATGGATCTCCAGGTGAAGTCTTTTACCCTACAAGAGGTATTAGACAGGGAGATCCTTTGTCTCCCTACCTCTTTATCATATGCATGGAATCGTTCTCTAGGTTGCTTATTCATGCTGAATGTTATGGCTAGCAATAACATTAAGAGATAATTACTATGAACAGTCCTTCTATCAGTCACTTATTTTTTGCTGGTGACTGTTTGTTATTTTTTATAGCCAATGTTGCAGGTGCTAAACATCTTAATGAGATAATTAAGCAATTTAGCAAATTCTCAAGTCAGTCAATAAACTTTGACAAATCTGGGTTGTTCTTTAGCCCTAAAATTGAAGACTCCATAAAGAACCAGATTACATGTATCCTTGGAATTAGGAGAATGGCTATACATGATAAATATCTTGGAGTGCCTATACTCATTCAGAAGAATAAGGTGGAAACCTTTGGTCATCTTGAGGAACGTTTCAAGAATCAGTTGGCCATTTGGAAAGGTAAGTATTTCAACCAACCTTCTAGAACTGTACTGACTCAACATGTTCTAAAGTCTCTAGCATCTCACCATTTATCTGTTTTCCCAATGTCAAAAAAATTGACTGATAGGATTGATGGTATCCAAAGAAGATTTTGGGGTAATAAAAAACATAGTGATAGAGTACCTAGTCTTGTTAACTGGGATACAATAGCTAGCTCTAAAGCCAATGGTGGGTTAGGAATTAAGAAATCTGAAATCATGAATAATGCTTTGTTAGCTAAAATGGCATGGAAGCTGCTTACAGAACAAAATAGTCTAGTTACTATTATTATGAAGGATAAATATTTCCCAGACATTAATCCTCTACACTACGAGGAATCTAACAAAGGTTCTTGGGTATGGAGAGGTATATGTAGAGGTCAAGAACATGTGAGACAACACTATTGTTGGGAAGTTGGGGATGGAAGTAAAATTTCCATTTGGAAATATATATGGATACCGGGCTATAATCATCCATCTAGATCTAATTTTATCTCTTCCAATATGAAAAATGTTAATCAATTGATTGTTCAGGAAAGTAAATGCTGGAACCTAGATGTTTTGAATGCTCTTTTTGATCATCAAACTGTAGCTGATATATGCAGGATTAGAATTCCTATGAATGGTGAGGATAAGTTGAGATGGATTCCTGCACATAATGGTCTTTTTTCTGTTAAAACAGCTTACAGGGCTATTGATGAGATCAATCAAGTGAACCAGGTAAATTTTATGAATTTCCCCTGGAAAATGCTTTGGAAAACTCATCTTCCGCCTAAAATTTTGCATCTGCTTTGGAAATGTATTCATAATTGTCTTACTGTAAGAGATAAACTCTCAAGATATGTGCCAGACATTCCAGAGACTTGTCCTCTCTGTAATTCTGATGTTGAAACTCTAGATCATTTGTTTATTGATTGCCCTATTGCTATAAACATTTGGAACTCTGTTAATGTTAATTATGCAGATTGGTTTGCTAATATGACTGTTCTGGAATGGATCACAATCTGGTTTCAACAGTCAAATAATGAGTCGCCTTTCACAAATGATATGAAAATTTTAGCAGGTTTCACAATGTGGCATATATGGAAAATGCGGTGTAGTGTGGTTTTTGATAATACACAAGTGAACATAGGAAATGTTATAGCACAAATTCAGACTTCTAAAACTGAATAGTGTGCTAACATTAGTATCTTAAATATTGTGAATGATAATAGCAGGCTTCAGGACAGACAAAAAGTTCCATGGGAAGCACCACCTCTGAGTTTCACAAAGATAAACTTTGATGCTTCTTTTTGTATTGATACTCATCTAATGGGTGTTGGTTTTGTGATAATTGATGATGAAGGGATATGGTTTTTGATAATACACAGGTAAACATGGGAAATGTTATAGCACAAATTCAGACTTCTAAAACTGAATGGTGTGCTAACATTAGTATCTTAAATATTGTGAATGGTAATAGCAGGCTTCAGGACAGACATAAAGTTCCATGGGAAGCACCACCTCTGAGTTTCACAAAGATAAACTTTGATGCTTCTTTTTGTGTTGATACTCATCTAATGGGTGTTGGTTTTGTGATAATTGATGATGCAGGGATATGCAGGGGGGCAGTGTGCAAACCAGCAGTAGCGCAAGACGCTGAAAAAGCCGAAGCCTTAGCTGCCTTGGAAAGTATCAAGTGGGCTAAGGAGAAGAATATTAGCAATCTTTATCTAGAGGGTGATAGTTTAAATGTAATAAATGCCATAAATGGCAAAGTAGGTGCTATTAACCGGACTACAAACAACTTTATTATTGATTGTCAATTTTTGCTTAAGTCATTTAATAAATGGATATGCAAGTATGTACCTAGGGAGACTAATGAGGTAGCTGATCTATTAGCCAAGGTGGCTAGAATCAGCCAAACCAATGTAATGTGGTCTCAATCTGTACCGAGTTGGGTAGAAACTCTCATTAGTGAGAGACTTGGTGTAATCTGTTAATTTCATAAATGAAATATCTTTCTTATTAATAAAAAAAAGTTACATATTCATCATGCTACAACAAAATCATCATCATTCAACTACAGAATCATCATCAAAACGAAGAAATCACGATCAAAATGAATAAATCAAAACTAGGCTTTTCATAAAACTAACCTATATGCAACCTTCACTTCTTTTCGTTTTCGTTCATAGTCAAATCAAGCAAATACCCAAGCTAAATCTCTCAATCACTCTCGATTTCACTTCAGATTACAGATTGATCTTGATCTACAAATCTCTCTCTCTCTCTCAAACGTCGTTGCTAACCCTAAACTGAAACCTAAGAGAGAAAACAAAAATGAAGTCTCTCTCTCGACAGGTCATAAAGACCAAGGAATAAACACGTAATTTTTAGGGTGTTTTGACCACATGTTGACCTGGTTGACCAATAAATATTTGACTTTGGACGGATACTGTAAGTTTGGGGTAGTTTTGAAAAGTTGAAAGAAACAAGGTCACGGGCAGTTTCAAAATTCCCAAGAATAAGTAATAATTAACACGGAAGGTTATTTTGGTCCATTTAATATTTTTAAATAATTATGGACCAAACAGAAAGCGTGTTTTCCCATTGGGTCAAACTGTTGTGTTCCCAAATATAAATGGACCATACGATTATTGTGGAAATTTCTGAGGAACCCAAATTTGGTTACTCTCTCTTCCAGGAACCCGTCATTAAGATGATATATATCTGTAGCCCAAAATACAAAATCTACGGCTAAGATTAGTAGTTTTATATTAGATTCATTTTTTCACATTTTCAGATGGACTTAATTAACCTTAATTAGTTAGTTATTATTAATAATTTTATTTAATAAAAAAATCCTTGATTTTAGATTGCGGTCAATCAGAGAGTTATTTGTGGGCGTTATTTATGGGCAGTAGATGAGGCAAGAATATTAGGGTCCGAAAGTTAATCTTCTTTTTCTTTATTTACTAACATTTATGAGATTAATTTTCCTTTTTCATTGTGAGATCCAAAGAGAGAGAAAGAAAATATAAATATTGAGTTCAAACAATTATGGAAGGTCTCATTCACGGTTTACGTGATTAAGAGCAATACGAACCACTAAAGAAGAAACTGGGGCAAAGATTTTTAAAAGATGATCATTCATAGTTTCATAGTTCTCTTACCTTTTCTCTTGTTTTGTCTTGATTAGTACTTTATGTTAGGGTGCTCGAAGTTTTGTATTTTTGAATCAGGGAATTATAGCTTAACAACTCGTTCTCTTCCTCTTGTTCAAGAGTTGTATCCAAAACATTGTGTTGTTGATTGACATCTTTTCAGTTTGGAATTTTGTAGACTTGTTTTTGTTTCTACCATTCTTAGATTTCTAATCTTGTATTATTTTAGATTCTTTTTGGTTCTTTCTTTATATCTACCTAAAAAAGAAAGAATGAGGGAACAAAGAAGAATTGACGATTAACATTAAACCTTGTGATCTTTGCTTCTTTCTGCCGTACCCAGCCGAGATCGAGATGTTATGGAAGTGTTTAAAGAAATTTTGCGGCTGATTTAGTTTGTAGATCGAGATCTTTGCTTCTTCTAGGTTTTTTTGATATCCTCTTTTGGGACATGTGATGATCGCAATCATTCGTCTTGTGATAATTGTGGTTTTCACAGGGGATAATTGTATCTTTCACAATCGGTAGCGTATATGGTTGGGAAAATTTGTGTTTTCTGAATTTCACTAAGTAAACGTATTGTTGGGAAAATTCCGATTTTCATATTGATTTAAGTGAATAATTGTGTTTTTCACATAAAACTTCTGGAAAGTTTTATTTTTCACTCAAAAACTTTCCTAGGAAAATTCAATTTATCACCTTGATTAAGTTAGTTATAGTGGTGACTTGGGAGTCGGCTGAGTTATCATCAGCTTAGTGCTTTGCTAATAGTTATGAAGAGAGAAGAATGGTTTATCAAAGTAAAAATGGTAACTTTACGAGGCGCAATTAATCATTAATGAATGTAAAAAATTTGGAAATCACATATTATGGCTCACTCAAAATTACATTTTTCACCAATTAGAAAAATTATTACGGGTATAAACTGGCATATCAATAACTTGAATATTCATGAATTTCACTTGGTTCATTATAGGTGAAAAATTAAGGTATTAATTACTGGTGAAAAAGTAAAATATACGTATGAAACCTAGAATATTCACTTGGTTAACTTAATTTTCTGAAAACAAAAATTTCATCAATCACACATGTGAAAACTATAATTTCCTAAATTCAAATTATTTTACCACGGTGAAAACTATAATCTTCCTAAATTTCAAATGGTGATAATTGTATTTTTTTACTTTACCTAGATTGATGGTGATAATTGAATACTTTTTGCTTTTTTGTTTGATGTCGGTTACATCATAAATAAAAAAATTAAAAATAGTTATGGTAGGGGGTTATTTCAGAGATTATAATAAATCCCTGAATTAGTTTAAGAAAGTCAAGAGTTATTATAGGGAATACCGTTAATCACTTTTTTTTTTCATGTTTTCTTATTGATTTCTTCGTGTGTTTTTTTCAAATAAATTTAAATTGAAGGTTATTTTTGTAAATCATGTCATATTATAAATAACTAGGTATCACCCCGGCCTACGGCCGGGGCTCAACCTTTTGGTGATAGCCGATATATAAGGTTAATCAGGGCCTATGGTTGTTATCCCCTCTTCGTAGTTAATTTCTGGTTCTTTAAAGAATTTAACTGTCTTGTATAAGCAACAGTAAATTTTTGGTAACAAACAAACATAGTTTAATGAGTCTAGCTTATTGCATTTTTATGTACGCACTAACATTAAAAACGAAGAAATTTCTTTCATCGTATTGTGTCGGTGACAATATACCATTTGTGCCAGTGACAATAGTTACACAGTTGTTTATGGGTGAAAACTATTTCTGCCGGTTTTGGTAATTTGGGGTGTGTGGATGAGAAATGAGTCTAAACCTTAAACAAATGCACTGCGCGGTGAGTGCTTGTAGATTCGGAAATCAACCAGGCAAGTCCGGCCTAAACCAAGAAATGGCCGTTCCAGGACTTGTTTCGGTCACAAAGTGAAGGAGATGGGGTTGATCTTAGGGAGTGAAGCGAAGAAGGTGTTGAGATTGTGAAGGTGTTGGCTTGCTTATGACTTGTGATGTAAAAGGAAGAAGCTTACATGATGCAAGCTATCAGTTCCGGTGTTTTGAATTAACACTTGGTTTCTGTTTTTTGTCTGGACTTGCTCTTGTTATTTTTCTCCTGTTTGGAAAATAGGGAGGAGAACCTATTTATACAAGTCATTTGAGCCTTATTCACGTCTCTCGTGGGAAGTGGAGGAAATGGAGTGATGGAGTAGTGGAGGTGTGTGTTGGTGTTACACGACCGGTCTTGCCCACTTCTCCCGTCATCTCTAACCGTCCATAACTTCCTAACACGTTCTTGTGATGGCGCGTTGCACACTTGTAAACCGCCAGGACCAATACCCCAAGTATGTATCCCAGGTTTGTGACATGATTGATGTCTGGAATGTGTGAATCGTGGATCCACGAAAGGTAGCATGTAATCTTTGAATTGAATAATGCGTTATTCGGGGAAGTCGATACTTGTGAAGTACCATGTGTATTTTATGCAGTCTTGCATCATGGTGTGGTAGAGTGATGGGTAGTGATTACCATGACGCCTCACCGACAGCTTAACTCGACCAGGGTTGTATAACCAAGCCGGGTGAAGTTGGACGGACGAGATGATCTTTGAGACACTCATCTGCGACCGTTGGTGGAATTAGGGTTTTAGAAGAGGTGCGCAAGCATCCCTCTTCACTGGGTCGAATCCCAACTTGGGATATGACTTTGGCCAGGCCGACCAGTACATGCGTGTAGACGGCATGACCGGTGTAGGCGCCTATACCCATTACCTCACGAAAGTATGATCTGGGCCATTCAATTCGTCCGGTGAAGTTGAGTGGTCGAGATCAATTTGTGACAGAAAACCAGTGCCGCAAGAGCCGCGCATCATGCCCATTTCGGGCGCACGTTCCAAGATGACCAATCTTGGTCGGTCTTGGCCGATCGGTCTGGTGTGAAGGTGGTAGGATGGTGTTCACGCCTATACACGAATATCCCATGAAAACGTGATCCGAGCCATCCAAATCGTCCGGCGAAGTTGAGCGGTCGAGATCGGATTTGCGGTTTGGGAGGTGTGACCACGCTAGTTTGGGCGCGCGTCTTGAAACAACCAGGCATGATATGCCTTGGCCGATCGGGTGAGGGGATAGATGGGTCCACGGTGGTCATCTTTGGTATGACCAGGACTGCTTAATCTAATCTTGGACCCTCCATTCGGTGTCGGAGAAGATGGACGCTCGTGATGCTCAACACCCTAATTTTGGGTTTCAAGGCCGTGCGTCAATGCTTTATTCGCGACGAGGTGGGATAACCAACCATGGTTGGTCCCGACCGATTGGTCAGGTATGTAGTGAGCCCATGGTGATTGTGTTGACATTCTCTGGGCCCTTTGAATCTACACCTAGACCCTCCATCTATACCTGCGAAGATGGATGGTTGAGACCATTTTGCGACACATGTAATATGCCGCAAACCCTAATTTAGGGTTTTCCGCCCATACGCTCTGTTTTGGACGTTTTGGCAAGCTAGGCCAATCTCTGGGGAGGCCGACCGTGCGGGGTCCGCGTTGGTTCGTCAGTGGATATTCCATACCTGCTTTGGGTGATGGAATTGATCTGGGTCATCCAATCATGCTTGTGGAGTTGGATGATCTGTGATCATATCCGGACGATCTGATCGATCCAGGATGCTCAATCGAGCTAGTATAACACACCGAGAGGGGATCAATCGGGCTAGTATAACACACCGAGAGTCATCCCAGACGGGTATTTCGTACATGGTTTCATTATAATGCTTGGAGGTTCGTGTTGCTCTGTAAGAGCAACACTCGACTCATCATGCCGCACCGATAATGATCTGTGAAATACAAGGCCGATTGCGCATTAATTAATAATGCTAGAAATTCACGGGGTATATGGGATTGTTGCTACATGCTCTAACCTGGATGAATTTCGTGTATTCACAAAATGGGATTGTTGCCACATGCTCCATTCTAGGTGAATTAGTAAAGTGAAGGAGTATCCAACACTTATTAATGGCTTTATCTTTTACAAGATGTCACCGCATGATTTTCTGGTTTTTACAATTTTAACCTTAAATGAAAATCCACCATCCACCATCCACCATCAACATTAAGTCCCCTGCCTAGCACATAATGGTTACACTATTGTGGGGTAGGCATGAGATGGTGACAGTTAAAGATAAAACTTATGAGACAAAGTTAGATGTTACCAGGAGAGACGGGTCGTCCTGTCCTTCGAGCATGTCACGTTCAAGAGACGTCCATGCGAGCGTTCCCCTAGCATGATGTCAGTCTTTCCTGCTTCGATGGACTGTTACGCCTGTTTCGTTCGTGGGGCTACTGCACCTGCTTGATCGAACGTGGGCTTGATGTGCCTGTTTTGGTTAATCGTGGGTCTGCTGCGTCTGCTTGATCGAACGTGGGATGTAATTGCTCGAGTGTCATCTTGCTACTTCGACCAAACACCGACCGGCCTAAGCTTGACTAAACACCGGACTTGATGCTTTGACCAAACACCGGCCTTGCTGTCTGCTTTGCTCGAACGTGGGACCCGATGTGAGCAAGCTTGCTTTTTAAAAAATGAACCTTGTGTGCTCAATTGTAAATATAGGTCCTGTAGAAAGCGTTGAAGTAGCTTCTGGAGCAGGCCCGGGAGAGCGTTGAAGTGTTGAGCTGAAACGCCTTCTTCTGGAGAGAGAGCTTTGATTGGGGACGGTTGTGTCTGCTTCGACCAATATGGGGTTGGGATCAAGTGGGACCCGCCGTGTTCCTGACTGAACGTCGACCTTGTGTTTCGAATGAAAACCGTTCCTGCTGCGTGCGCATGTTTTATTCGAATACCAGCCTTGTGACTTTGATCAATACCAGACTTGAAACTTGAGAAATACCGGACTTGTGACTTGATCAACACCGGACTTGAAACTTGAGCAATACCGGACTTGTGACTTGATCAATACCGGACTTGTGACTTGATCAAGTTGGGAATTGCCAAAAATGTTGGGAATTGCCAAAAATGTTTGCAACAGTATTTCTCTTAATAAACAAGACAAAAGTTACTATGTATTTACAATATTGCCATACATTTGATAATGGGTACACAATGGAGATATTTTTCACTCTTTATTAGAGCAAGTAGTACCGAGCAATCTCACGACCTATTCTATTTCCTTCTCTCCCGTATCCGTTCCCTCTTTGCTTCGCCATGAACTAATCAACGAAATCGAACTAAATCAAGCACGCCATCGGTGCAATGGATTAAACTTTGAAGAATTTAAAGAGGTGTAGAGTCCGTAGAGATCATTCTTTGCTCTAAGTCCTGTCTTTTGATGATCGATAGGGAAGAGGTATATCTTCTCTCAATTTGATTTTAATGTTTGTATATCAGCATAAGATTTTGTAGCTAGTAAACTAATCGAAATCATGGAATTGGTTTTGTACTTGTTTGAATTTCATGACACTTAGTACATCAGAAACCCTTAATTCAACTTGATTCTCAATTTCTTGAAAACTAAAATTAGGGTTCATGTGAATTTTGGGGATTTTTGTATAACTCGTTTTTTATGGAAAATTAGTTGGATGGGTGTTTATTATTTCTGCTTAACTAGTGTTATTCAACTCTATTTTGTTCAATTTGATAATTAGGGGTTTATTCTTGATTGAAAACATTTCAATACCGTGTATGGATTTCCTACCTTTCGTATGTATGTATCACATTATCTAGTGGACATCATTTGCATTTTTATGATTTGAATGGTTCCCTCTAAAATTCTAGTATATGTTTCAAATTTGGTTCTCGTGTTATTATTTATGTACTTCGTTTCCACCCTTCCATATGAACTTGATAGGTGTAGAATACACCGTATTTACTATCTAGTAGTTACGCTTTCTTTGCTATTTTTCTTGTGAATTATGCACTTTACGTGTGTTTTTGAGTTGTTAGGTACTCTGGAGTCGCACGGAGGAAAAGAAGGAGAAATTACCCAATTTAAAGCGAAAATGGCAAAAGAGACCAATTCACAGGCTAATAACACGTGAAATCAAGGCACGCAGGGAGGAGGCGAAGAATAGACTGTTGGTTCCATGGAACTGACAAACCTAGCAAACTAGGTTGGCCCTTATTCTATTTCATGGGTGCCTAGAGTTATTCTGGGTGTCCATCCCTTATCTGTTTCAACAAAGTGGTTATATCCACTTTCATTTCTTACCAAGCCCTAGAAATCAGAGGAGCAATTATTGCCTTCATCATTAGTTTTTCTTTCTTTCACTCCTATCTGAAATCAGGAGATATTATCATGGGGTTCGAAATCAGAATAAGGGACAGGGAGATGGAGAGTGTCGTCGCTGTTGAACAAGCACAGAGGAAAAACTGATGGGTTCTGTAAACCGAAATCGAGATCGAGAAACTGAGGTATTTGAAGCCCAGGGAGAAGATGAATCAGAGAAGAATCAATAATAGTGGTTGTTGTATGGGTTCATATGAAGATTGATTGTGATTTGGTTCATGGCGATTCAAGGAATTGGAGGCGCTGATTTTGTGTTGATCTGAGAACTGTAATTGATGAATCAGAGATGGGTTCGAGATTGAGAGATGGAGTAGGTGATGATGAAGCTCGGTAAGATGGGTTTTAGCAGCTCAAAGAATTTGCAGGGAAGTATGACCTCAAGGGGATTGCTAAGGATTTGCAGCTGTGGCGATTTGAAGTGGTTGCTAGGTACGGTTCAAAGAGCTGAGGACTTGGAGCTATTGATTGGTCGAAATGGTGGAATTTGGTCTTGTAATTTGCGACAAGGAATTAAGTGATGAATTAGATCGGGCTTCGAGATTACCGTATGTTACTCATCAGATGGGGCTGTGCACTGTAGTATTGCAGTGCAAGGATGGAGATGGCTCAGGTGGTGATGAATGGTGCTGGTAGAAGCTGTTGAGCTACCAGAGGAAAGGCTGGAGTTTAGGCTGATACCAACTGAGGAAGGAATCTGTGAGCATTAGAAACATGGGTTACAATTGTGATGTGTCGTGGAATGGCACGTGGCGATGGTGTTAGCCTGGGGTTGAAGACTCAAATGGAGTTGGAAGAAGGATGATGATGACTGAGGCTCAAATGAGATATGCTGGTGGTCTTGAGATGTTGCAGGTGGAGCTAATGTTGGTACTGCAGTGTTGATTTGTGTGAGTATGAACTAATAAAGCTGTGATGGTTTCTCAGGGCAAGAAGGTGGAGATTATGTTGCAGTGTTGGATGTGGTGTTTCAAATCGAGCAACTTGTGGTAATATGAATGAGTGCTGTGGCTCAGTGAAATGCAACACTAGGAATGAATCTGATGGCAAGGTTTGCTGGGCTAGAATGGAATGTCTCCCTTGTGGCTGGTGTTTGATTTGTGTTGTTCCAATGGGACACCTGATGGCGAGGAGCGAATGTTGTGGCTGTTGAGTCCGGTGGAGTTGTTGGAGGTGAGCCAAAGTTCGGGTGGAATAAGTCTTGAGATACGGGGAATGATATTGCAGAGGATTCTATGAGCTCTTAGTTTGTTGCCACGCATTCGGGTGAAGCTTGTTGCAGTGCAGGTGTTGTTCACGAAGCTAAGGTCTTGTGTAGATTGGCCGGTCTTGTTGTGAGGGAACTAGCAGTTGGTTCTGTGGCAGTGAAGGTTGCTGCAAAGAATGAAAAGGGCATTGCAGGTGCTGGGAAGAGTTGCACTGGAACTGAAATGAGGTTTGTTCTTGAACTGAGGAGGTGATGCTGTTGCCGCTGGTGGTATTTGCAGTGTGGCATGAACTGTGCAAGGTTCTTGTATAAGATTGAATTGGGCTTACAGTGATGCAACTGAGCTGAGATGCAGCTGCAATAGAATGCAGGTGATGCAAGCTGGTGATGTGTGTGAAGGGTACATGGCCATGATGGCTGGATGCACAAGGATTGTGCATCACAAGTGCAAGCTTGTGCAATGGCCTGGCAACCTGGTTCTGGCCTGATAACCAGTTAGCTCACCAGAATCAGCCTGACTCACAGCTGACTCACATCTGAGTCATGGTCTGACCGAGTTAACCCGTTGACCCGACCCGCTGACCGATTTGACTCAGTTGACCGGTGACCGGGCGGACTTTGCTTGGTCACTGAGCCGATTTCCGGGCACATTTCCGCCGATTTCCGCCATAATACCGATTTCCGCGAACGATTTTTAGACAAATTTTCTACATGGGTTTCTCTCTCGTGGGCTTGGTGGATTTGCATCTAATGGACTTTGAAGACAAAACCTAGTTTTGGAAGGAGAAAAAGGCTATAAAAAGAGGAATTCTACAACTTTTTGGAAGTATCTTATCTCATATCTTTTCCTTGGAACTTTGGAGAGAGTTTTGGGTGACACAACTAGGGTTTGCTTTTGTTCATCTTCTTCTTTATTCCATTGATATTTTTGTGATGAACTTCATAGCTATGAGTAGCTAAATTCTTTATTATTGGTTAAGGATGTAGTCCGATTTCTAAAACTTGTGTTTGCTTTATGTATTAGTTTTCTCTCTTGTTTATCGTTCAATTCTCTCGGTTTCTATGATCACATGATTGAAGTATTGTGATAGGATTATGGTGTTTGATTAGTTAAGTGGCCAATTAATTGAACTTGCATCTTAGTCCATAGCTATTTTAGGGTTTTTCATCAAGCGATAACCTTGAATACAAGTAGCATGATATGTTTACGGTTTGTAGTGATACACTCTCGTAATCATATGTAGAGTTTGACCATTGTCCGAATTGTTTTGCGCAACGCATGACAATTGCATTGATTAGCCTATTTCGAAACTTAATGCTCCTAGGAATTGAACTTGATTAGCGCAAGGCGTTAGGTTATTCTTTAGGAAGAATTCACATACGCAGCCCTAATGTGTGTGTTGATGAACTTGAGAAATTAATAGATTATCTTGCTTTCTTGATTCTCTAGGCTTTTGATAACACAAGAGATTAAATCGTAATTCTATTCATATATGCAAGCACATGTCTAAGATTGAAGATGAATTCCTTGACCAATATCTCTCTCCATTGATTACTTTTCAATTTACTTTGCTTTTTAATTTGTTTTTATTGTTTAAATAGAAATAAGAAATCCCCCAATTGGTTACTTTAAGAAATTGATTACGAAATAACTACAATCGCCCTCTGTGGATACGAACTCTTTCTTATCATATACTTTAGGAAAGTGAAATTATTTTTTGTGATACTGACAACCGATCAAATTTTGGCGCCGTTGTTAGGGAGGCACACGGCTAGTTATTAAGTTTTTAGTTTCTTTTACAATTTTCGCTTTCATCTTTGCTTTTTGTTTCTTGTCTTGTTTCTCACTTGTTTGTGAGAATTGTTTGCAGGTGCCTAATCTCTGGCTTCTAAGGATTGGAATTATCCAAGGTGCGGGATAGCTACTCGAAAAGGCACAATACTCCAACCAAGTCAAGACACAACGGACGAGCACGGGAGGAAGTAGGAGAAGAGATTTTCCGACAACAAGAAGAAGGAAAAGAGGTTCCAATCGTAGAGGAAACAACGTGGAAGAACAAGGAGCAATGGGTGATGCAAATCGTTCACTCAAGGACTTAGCTTCTCATAGGCTTGATATACAACAAGGATGTATTCAAACGGATTCAACTTTTGAAATTAAACCGGGGTTGCTTAGAGAATTACCAAAGTTCCATGGCATGGTGAATGAAGATCCAAACAAACATCTTATGGACTTCCACACCATTGTCACGGCCATGCTTCCAAGCGGATGTAGAGGCGGATGGTGCAATGTTGAAAGTTTTCCGTTTCTCTTTAATGGATAGTGCTAAGGATTGGTTGTTCTATTTACCTCCCGGAAGTGTCACAACATGGAATGGGTCAAGAAACTCTTTTTGGAGAGGTATTTTCCGCATCAAAGGCTACTCAAATTCGCAAGGAGATTTGTGTGGATGAAGCAAAATGTGGGAGAATCCTTATATGAATGTTGGGAACGATATAAGAGATTGGTGGCAAGCTGCCCTCACCACCAATTTAGTGATGCTATGATCATTCAATATTTCTATGAAGGACTCCAATCAAGTGATAGGAATCTCCTCGACGCTGCGGGTGGTGGTGCACTAGTTAACAAGACGGTGGCACAAGCTAGAGAGTTGATTGAAAACATGGCAGCTAACTCACAACAATTCTTGAGTCGTGGTTCGGATGTGATTCTAAGAAGGGTGAGTGAGGTGAGCGAGGTTGAAGAGCTTCGTCAACAAATGGGTAACATGAACGCAATGCTTCAACAAGTTGCAGCCGCGGTGATACCAAGTTCCTCTCAATCTTATGAGGACGAGCAAGCTAATGCGATCTTTCCAAATCAACAAAGACGGTATGATCCCTACTCCAACACTTACAATCCGGGATGGAGAGATCACCCCAACTTTAGCTATGCCAATAAGCAAGGAGCGGTTCAACAATCTAGTTTCAACAACCCGAGTGGATTTCAACCTCAACAACAACAATTCCAACCTAGGCAACAATTTCAACAACAACAACAACCTCAAAATATGGGGTCCAATATGGAGGAGTTCTTTGAAATCTTTTATGCAAAGAACGGAGAGTTCGGTTAAGGAGTTGCAAACTCAAGTTGGTTCTATGGCTATGGAGTTGAATCAATTGAAGGCACAAAATGGTGGGAAACTCCCTTCTCAACCTATCAACCCAAAAGAGGGTGTCAATGCAATTACGTTGAGAAGTGGTACACAACTTGTGCAACCCGGTTCTTTGATTCGGGCGTGGTGGAAACACCAAAGGAACTGTTTTGGAGGAGAAAACCGAGGATTCTCCCCAAACTTCTCGAGGTACCTATTCCTAACTCTAAAACTCCGGTTTCTACTTATGTTCCTCCTCTACCTTTCCCTCGCAGATTTGCAAGTTCTAAGAAGGCGGAATTAGAAAAGGAGATTTTAGACGTTCTAAAGAAGATCCATGTGAACATACCACTCATAGATGCAATCAAGCAAGTTCCAAAGTATGCAAAGGTGTTGAAGGACTTGTGTACCAATAAGCAAAGGCTCAAAGGTAATGAAGTGCTTAGTGTGGGGGAGAATGCTTGGCAATCTTACAACACAAACTCCCACTTAAGTGCAAGGACCCGGTAGCTTTGACATTCCGTCACAATTGGTAACACTACATTTAATAAAGCTATGTTGGACTTAGGTGCTTCCGTTAATGTCATGCCTGCGTCTATGTATAATTCACTTGATCTTGGTCCTCTTAAAAAGGCTGGAATTGTGTTGCAATTAGCCGATCGTTCTAATGTCTACCCAATGGGTATTGTTGAGGATGTTCTTGTGCAGGTTAATCAACTTGTATTTCCAGCGGACTTTTGCGTGTTAGAGATGGATGAAGGCTCACCGGACTCGTCTCTTCCATTGCTACTTGGGCGTCCCTTCATGAAAACGGCGAAAACCATTATTGATGTTGACAAGGGAACGCTAACTATGGAGTTTGATGGAGAAATAATACGTTTCAACATTTTCGAGACGATGAGATATCCTAGCGATGTCCACTCTTGTTTCTCCATTGATATGATGGACACATTGGCGCAACAAATGTTTGAGTTGAATGGTGTTGATGCTTTGGAAACCGTGCTCACTACTCCTATTGACAACGGTTATGCGTATAGTGATGAGATGAAAGAAACCATTGGTTCTCTTAACTCATTCCGGAAAAATCAGCAACTAAGAATGTTTCATATGCGTCTTTACCTTGCAATAATGAGAAACTTGTGCCATCTATTGTTAAACCTCCAAGTTTAGAATTGAAACCTCTTCCAAGTCACTTAAAGTACTTGTACTTGGGTGACAATGAAGATTTACCCGTGATTGTTTCTAACGAGCTTAATGAATTACAGGAGCAAAAACTTCTAAGGGTGCTAAGGAAGTACAAGACGACCATAGGATGGACAATCGCCGATATCAAGGGTATAAGCCCTGCCGTTTGTATGCATAAGATTCGTGTGGAGGATGATACAAAGCCTACAAGGGAAGCGCAACGCCGTTTGAATCCTCCCATGATGGAAGTTGTGAAAAAGGAGATACTCAAGCTTTTGGACGTGGGTGTTATCTACCCCATATCCGATAGCAAGTGGGTAAGCCCGGTACAAGTGGTACCAAAGAAATCGGGTGTGACGGTGGTGGAGAATGATAAGAATGAACTTGTCCCAACTCGAGTGCAAACCGGTTGGAGGGTTTGTATTGATTATAGAAAATTGAATGCCACCACTAGAAAAGATCACTTTCCATTACCTTTTATTGATCAAATGCTTGAACGTTTAGCTGGACACTCTTACTATTGCTTTCTTGATGGCTATTCAGTTATAATCAAATTGTGATAGCAATTAGGAGGACCAAGAGAAAACCACTTTCACTTGTCCTTTGGTACTTTTGCTTATAGGAGGATGCCTTTTGGCTTATGCAATTCTCCGGCTACCTTTCAAAGGTGTATGGTAAGTATCTTTTCGGAATATGTTGAAAACATAATCGAAGTGTTCATGGATGACTTTAGTGTCTTTGGTGATTCTTTTGACCTTTGCTTGAACAACTTGGCTCTAATCCTTGAACGATGTGTTGAAACAAATCTTGTGCTAAATTGGGAGAAGTGCCATTTCATGGTAACTCATGGCATAGTTTTAGGCCGTATAATATCTTCTAAAGGCTTGGAAGTCGATAAATCTAAGATAGACCTTATTCGTGCTCTAACCCCTCCCACTACGGTGAGGGAGATACGTTCTTTTCTTGGTCATGCAGGTTTTTATCGTAGGTTCATCAAGGACTTTTCCAAGATAGCATCACCACTATGTACCCTATTGCAAAAAGATGTGGTTTTTAATTTTGATGAGAAGTGTGTGGCGGCATTCAATCGTTTGAAAGAACTTTTGATTTCAGCCCCTATCATTAAACCACCGGATTGGAGTAAGCCGTTTGAACTCATGTGTGATGCAAGTGACTATGCGGTTGGTGCGGTGCTTGGGCAGCGTGTGGGGGAAGCTTCCTCATGCCATTTATTATGCTTCTAGAACGTTAAATGAGGCTCAACAAAACTACACAACCACTGAAAAGGAGTTATTAGCCATTGTTTTTGCTTTAGAAAAGTTTCGCTCTTATCTAATTGGTACAAAAGTTGTTGTTTTTTTCTGATCATGCAGCACTTAGATACTTGCTTACAAAGAAAGAGGCGAAACCGAGGCTCATACGATGGATATTACTCTTGCAAGAGTTTGATATTGAAATCAAAGACAAGAAAGGAATTGAGAACACCGTTGCGGATCACTTGAGCCGACTTGCTGTGGACAAGGAGACTATCCCGTTGCGTGAGAGTTTCGGACGAGCAACTATTCTCAATTGCCTTTGGAGAACCATGGTACGCTGATATTGTTAATTACTTAGTGTCTAAACAAATCCCAAAGAACTTGTCTCGTCTTGAGAGGGACAAACTTAAGAAGATAGCAAACCAATACATATGGGATGATCCATACTTATGGAAACATTGTAGTGACCAAGTAATACGTAGGTGTGTTCCCGAAATTGAATTTAATTCTATCTTGTCTTTTTGCCACTCATATGCTTGTGGAGGACATTTTGGGAGTAAGAGAACCGCTCTCAAGGTATTAGAATGTGGTTTCTTTTGGCCAACTTTGTTTAAGGATGCACATGCATTTTGTATCACATGTGATAGGTGCCAAAGAACCGGCAATCTAGGTGCTCGAAATCAAATGCCACAAACTATTATTCAATTTGTGGAGGTCTTTGATGTATGGGGAATTGATTTTATGGGCCCTTTTGTCAATTCTAATGGGAATTATTATATTTTGCTTGCTTTGTGGATTATGTCTCGAAATGGGTGGAAGCTAAGGCCACCCCAACTAATGATTCTAAAGTTGTTTTGATTTTGTGCAAGCTAATATTTTTGCAAGGTTTGGAATTCCAAGGGCTATAATTAGCGATGGAGGTTCACACTTCAAAAATGAGGTTCTTGCAAAGCTTGTTAAGGAAGTACAATGTGTCGCATAGGATTGCAACACCCTACCATCCGCAAACTAATGGACAAGCCGAAGTTTCCAACCGAGAGGTGAAATCAATTCTTGAAAAGACGGTGAATCCTACAAGGAAGGATTGGAGCATGCGACTCAACGATGCTTTGTGGGCGTATAGAACCGCATATAAAACACCTATTGGGATGTCTCCTTTTAGGCTTGTTTATGGTAAACCTTGTCACTTACCCGTGGAAATTGAGCATAAGGCGTTTTGGGCTATTAAGCAATGCAACATGGAGTTGGATGGTGCTGGAAAGCAAAGGAAGTTACAACTTCAAGAGTTAGAGGAAATTCGCAATGATGCATTTGAAAGCTCACGGATTTACAAGGAAAAGACGAAAGCTTTTCATGATAATATGATTTCTAAGAAACAATTTTGCATTGGGCAGAAAGTGCTTTTGTTTAATTCTCGTTTGCAATTATTTCCGGGCAAATTAAGGTCACGTTGGATTGGACCTTTTATTGTGACTAATGTGTTTTCTCATGGTGCAGTGGAAATTCGTAGTTTAGCTACAGGTAATGAACTTAAAGTGAATGGGCACCGGTTGAAACCATATTATGAGAACTTCTCTTCGGAAATCGTGGAAGGAGTTAACCTTGTGGAAGTGCTCCCTCTGGAGGAGTCTTAGCAAACAAGGAGTACGTCGGGCCGTCGACTTTAAAACAAGCGCTAAGTGGGAGGCAACCCACCGGTTTTGTATCTTTATCCTTATCTTTTTACTTTTATGCATTTGCTTTTATCTTTATTTTCTTTGTTTTTGCATATTATTTGCGGAATTTCCCACCTTGGACTTTCTTTGGACGATTCAATTTTACATTGAGGACAATGTAAAGTTTAATTGTGGGGGAGCATTTATATTTTTTAGTTTTCTAAAAAAAAAAAAAAAAAAAAAAAAAAAATAGAAAACAGAAAAAAATTTGTGCTTTTGAACTCCGAAATCTAGAAACTTGTGCCTTTAGGATGACACCATTAGTGGATGGAACCATTTTGAATGCAGGAGTTGAGGAACCAATTAACAAAAAGGGGACGAACATAGCTCGAAATCATAAATACCATGATAGTTGTTACCATATCTCGGAATATCACCATATCACATTCTATTTTTATTTTTCCATATTTATCTATTGTTCTCTAAGTGCTTTGGTGGGTCACTAAAAATCGACGTGTTATTACTGCTAGGATGAAATAGAGTGATTGAGTTACTAAAAAAAAAAAAAAAAAAAAAAAAAGAAAGAAAAAAAAAATGATGAAAAAAAATAAATAAATAAATAAATAAATGAAAAAAAAAAAAAAAAAAAAGACCGATCAATTAGACCAAAACGGAATAAAAAGACACTTGGGAATAGCGGTATGTGTGAAACGTAGTCCCCTGTCTCCGTCGCCTAAACAAGCGTGGAATGCAGGATCCAAGGCAACTATCATGTACTTGCTGACAAGAAGCATGCGCTTGGATCCAAAAGATCTAATCATGCCGTCTAAAAAAAAAAAAAAAAAAATTGGATCCAGTTTGATCCAATCATATAAAAGAAAAAAAAAGAGGAAATTATTATTGTGTTGAATAAAGTCACTTTTGGTTCCCTTGTATATGCCAATTGATTTGATGTAGCATTCAAACAAAGTAGCTCAATCCAATAGGAATAAGTTCATCTTAGCGGTGACCTTTCGAGATATGGGAAACATCGAACACTTGTGAATATCCGCCAACATCTACATCTATATCCATTTTCTTAATCTTTTCATTGTGATTGTGGTTGTTAGTTTCCGAGTATTGTGGCTTGTTCAACTATCTAAATAGAGTTTATTTACTAATAATTGAATTGAATTTGCAAGGTATCTCCTCCCGTAGTCATTTTGGATTCATTCATTGATTTGTCATATATAGACGGAGTTTGAAATATAGGTTTTGTAGGTATACCTCTAGTAAACCTTCACGAGACTATAACTCGTCCACTAGGGACACCTAGGGGTTTAAAGGCTTGTTATTTATGCTAAAAGTGACCGTAGCCTCGACGACACGGAGTTGTTGTATTTTATTGTTTTGTTTGATTTGCTCGAGGACTAGCAAAGTCTAAGTGTGGGGGAATCGATAGGTGTAGAATACACCGTATTTACTATATAGAGTTTATGCTTTCTTTGCTATTTTTCATGTGAATTATGTATCTTATGTGTGAATTTGAGTTATTAGGTGCTTTGGAGTCGCACGGAGGAAAAGATGGAGAAATTACCCAATTTAAAGCGAAAATGGCAAAAGAGACCAATTCACAGGCTAATAACACGTGGAACTGGACTAAGGCACGCAGGGAGGAGGCGAAGAATAGACTGTTGGTTCCATGGAACCGACAAACCTAGCAAACTAGGTTGGCCCTTATTCTATTTCATGGGTGCCTAGAGTTATTCGGGGGTGTCCATCCCTTATCATTTCAACAAAGTGGTTATATCCACTTTCATTTCTTACCAAGCCCTAGAAATCGAGGAGCAATTATTGCCTTCATCATTAGTTTTTCTTTCTTTCACTCCTATCTCGAAATCGGAGATATTATCATGGGGTTGAAATCGAATAAGGGACAGGGAGATGGAGAGTGTCGTCGCTGTTGAACAAGCAGAGAGGAAAAATTGATGGGTTCTGTAAACCGAAATCGAGATCGAGAAACTGAGGTATTTGAAGCCCAGGGAGAAGATGAATCAGAGAAGAATCAATAATAGTGGTTGTTGTATGGGTTCATATGAAGATTGATTGTGATTTGGTTCATGGCGATTCAAGGAATTGGAGGCGCTGATTTTGTGTTGATCTGAGAACTGTAATTGATGAATCAGAGATGGGTTCGAGATTGAGAGATGGAGTAGGTGATGATGAAGTTCGGTAAGATGGGTTTTAGCAGCTGTTGATGGTGAGCTCAAAGAATTTGTATTGGGGAAGTATGGCCTCAAGGGGATTGCTAAGGATTTGCAGCTGTGGCAGATTTGAAGTGGCTGCTAGGTACAGTTTCAGAGCTGAGGACTTGGAGCTATTGATTGACTGAAATGGTGGAATTTCAGGTGCTGTAATTTGCAGCAAGGAATTAAGTGATGAATTAGATCTGGGCTTCGAGATTGGCTGTATGTTACTCATCAGATGGGGTCATTTGTAATCGTGGTATTGCAGTGCAAGGATGGAGATGGCTTAGGTGGTGATGAATGGTGCTGGTAGAAGCTGTTGAGCTACCAGACGAAAGGCTGGAGTTTAGGCTGATACCAACTGAGGAAGGAATCTGTGAGCATTAGAAACATGGGTTACAATTGTGATGTCACTGTGGAATGGCCTGTGGCAGTGGTGTTAGCCTGGGGTTGAAGACTCAAATGGAGTTGGAAGAAGGATGATGATGGATCGAGGCTCAAATGAGATATCTTTGGTGGTCTTGAGATGTTGCAGGTGGAGCTAATGTTGGTACTGCAGTGTTGATTTGTGTGAGTATGAACTAATAAAGCTGTGATGGTTTCTCAGGGCAAGAAGGTGGAGATTATGTTGCAGTGTTGGATGTGGTGTTTCAAATCGAGCAACTGGTGGTAATATGAATGAGTGCTGTGGCTCAGTGAAATGCAACACTAGGAATGAATCTGATGGCAAGGTTTGCTGGGCTAGAATGGAATGTCTCCCTTGTGGCTGGTGTTTGATTTGTGTTGTTCCAATGGGACACCTGATGGCAGAGGAGCGAATGTTATGGCTCTGTTGAGTCTGGTGGAGTTGTTGGAGGTGAGCCAAAGTTCAGGTGGAATAAGTACTGAGATACAGGGAATGATATTGCAGGGATTCTATGAGCTCTTAGCTGTTGCCACAGTTCAGGTGAAGCACTGTTGCAGGTCTGGGTGTTGTTCACAGAAGCTAAGGTGCTGTGTAGATTGAGCTGGTGTCTTGTTGTGGGAACTAGCGGTTGGTTCTGTGGCAAGGTGAAGGTTGCTGCAAAGAATGAAAAGGGCATTGCAGGTGCTGGGAAGAGTTGCACTGAACTGAAATGAGGTTTGTTCTTGAACTGAGGAGGTGATCTTTGTTGTTACTGGTGGTATTTGCGGTGTGGCATGAATCGTGCAAGGTTCTTTGTATAAGATTGAATTGGGCTTACAGTGATGCAACTGAGCTGAGATGCAGCTGCAATAGGATGCAGGTGATGCAAGCTGGTGATGTGTGTGAAGGGTACATGGCCATGATGGCTGGATGCACAAGGATTGTGCATCACAAGTGCAAGCTTGTGCAATGGCCTGGCAACCTGGTTACGCCACGATAACCAGTTAGCTCACTGGGAATCGGCTGACTCAGGTGACTCACATCTGAGTCATGGTCTGACCGAGTTAACCCGTTGACCCGACCCGCTGACCGATTTGACTCAGTTGAGCGGTGACCGGGCGGACTTTGCCGGTCACCGGAGCCGATTTCCGGGCACATTTCCGGCCGATTTCCGGCCATAATACCAGATTTCCGGCGAACGATTTTTAGACAAATTTTCTACATGGGTTTCTCTTTCTCGTGGGCTTGGTGGATTTGCATCTAACGGACTTTGAAGACAAAACCTAGTTTTGGAAGGAGAAAAAGGCTATAAAAAGAGGAATTCTACAACTTTTGGGGAGTATCTTATCTCATATCTTTTCCTTGGAACTTTGGAGAGAGTTTTTGGGTGACACAACTAGGGTTTGCTTTTGTTCATCTTCTTCTTTATTCCATTGATATTTTTGTGATGAACTTCATAGCTATGAGTAGCTAAATTCTCTATTATTGGTTAAGGATGTAGTCCGATTTCTAAAACTTGTGTTTGCTTTATGTATTAGTTTTCTCTCTTGTTTATCGTTCAATTCTCTGCGGTTTCTATGATCACATGATTGAAGTATTGTGATAGGATTATGGTGTTTGATTAGTTAAGTGGCCAATTAATTGAACTTGCATCTTAGTCCATAGCTATTTTAGGGTTTTTCATCAGCGATAACCTTGAATACAAGTAGCATGATATGTTTACGGTTTGTAGTGATACACTCTCGTAATCATATGTAGAGTTTGACCATTGTCCGAATTGTTTTGCTAACGCATGACAATTGCATTGATTAGCCTATTTCAAACTTAATGCTCCTAGGAATTGAACTTGATTAGCGCAAGGCGTTAGGTTATTCTTTAGGAAGAATTCACATACGTAGCCCTAATGTGTGTGTTGATGAACTTGAGAAATTAATAGATTATCTTGCTTTCTTGATTCTCTAGGCTTTTGATAACACAAGAGATTAAATCGTAATTCTATTCATATATGCAAGCACATGTCTAAGATTGAAGATGAATTCCTTGACCAATATCTCTCTCCATTGATTACTTTCTACAATTTACTTTGCTTTTAATTTGTTTTTATTGTTTAAATAGAAATAAGAAATCCCCCAATTGGTTACTTTAAGAAATTGATTACGAAATAACTACAATCGCCTCTCTGTGGATACGAACTCTTTCTTATCATATACTTTAGGAAAGTGAAATTATTTTTTGACGCATACGACAATGATCAGAGCGTCGTATTATGAGAATATTATTGAATCCTTGATATTATTTGATAAACTAGTATATGTGTGTTGTTCACCTTTTTCTGATCTTGAACTGTTTTAGGTTATATACATTATTCCGTTGCCAGATTATTTCTCAGGCACTATACAAATTTGACAAGTCTTCATAGACTTCTGTGCTTGCTTTCTAAAATGAATGCTTTCATTCCTTTTTATCCCGAAATTTTTTCATTTTTGAACACATATTCTGGTCAACTGTTTTGAATTTATTACTGTCTGCTCTTTAAAATAAACCCATAAAAATATACACATATTCGGATTTCGAGTGGCGTACTGGGGAATTAACGTTGCTAATGGGCTGGAAACCAACTCATTAGGAGGAAAAAAAAAAAATCTCGATCTGTTAATCCGATTTAGGAATGTGGTAACAGAGATCCGCCTTGTTGAATTGTTAAGTTGATACTTGTAAAAAATTGGAATATACGTAAGCACTAAAGCAAAAGAAGGAAAATTTTGTAGGTTGCAAGCGGGAGTGTTCGGAGAAGAGGTAAACTGCGCAGTTGTCGGCGAGGAAAGGTAAATATGTGAATTAGGATTCGATTAGTGAGTTTCATAGTTTAGCAATGAGTAAAGATCTCTTAACGAATAACACTATTATCTGTTTTGGACTTTTCCATGGTTTTGTTATAAATTTTTATTGTGTTATGTAGGAAATATGTTTACCCAGATGAGTACAAGTACCGGACCGGTGACTGCGGAATGAATACCCACTCCCACAAAGTGTACAAAATACATTACGCGATGAATTGTCTAATCTTTGAGAAAGCCGTGTTTGGTCATTTACTTGACATTCTGATGATCGAAGATGTCAGGCCAATATTTAGTTTCTTAATGACCAGCGGATTCATGTACCGAAGACAAAGAAATCAGTTTAAAGTTGGGGGTAAGGCATATAAGTCCAAAGGGTGCTTGAATATTTTTTTTTTGCTCGTAGAACTACTACTTTGGTAACTTGATTTGGTACTGATTTTTATTCGTAGAATCACTACACGGTAATTGACTTAGTCGAATAAGTAAATCTAAAAGAATGTTCTGGGTGTTGTAATTTAGTCGCAACAAGTAGTCATTTTAGACTTCTCTTTGCACATGTGAGCTTCATTGCGGGGAGATTGCGAGAACTTATATTCAGGCATAGGTTAAAAATCGGGTTCCTAATGTTAATGGCAAATATTTAGGGAATTGGTTTATCGATGATTGTTCTCTTTGTGAAATAACATGTTAAAGAATACATCGGCCTAGTCGATTAGAAACCATGTGCAATGTGTGTCCTTTTGATTTGTTCACCTCATGAATCATGAGTTACATACCCCATTAAGAGATGTTTTGAGTTGAATTACATCCTGCACATGAACTTGTTTTTTTTTTTCATTTCTATTTTTTGTTCTAGTCAATTATCCCTGATAATGTTTCACACAAACTCAAGCATTCACTGATATGTTTGCAATTTTACTTGCATCCCATGATACATGATGCACATGGTCGTAAAATGCCCAAGTCTTTGAGAATTGTGATTGATCGACTTGAAGTAACAAATGGGGTATCCTATAGTAGTATGGTATATGATACTTAGTCACTGAAATGGTAGTTTAAAGGTTTGAAAATTTTACGCAGAATTTGGACAAGTCTTGCATATTTATGCGGACTAGATATTCTATTAACTTTGAGAGCCTTGAAGTTAATGATCCAATATTCCAACCCTTTGTTGCACACAAGCACCCAAGTTCGCTAAGTTGCGATTCTATCCTAACGCCATAATACACCTCAACTTGAGGATAACTCCATAAAAGGCTGTCGCGAGTGGGTGCTATGACCTTGTATAGGGTTAGAGCTTGGCAAAAGCCACACTTCATCGATAGCTCCTTGTATGCGGTAGACCATGCTATCCTCTCTAGTCTCTCTTGACTAAATTTAAACATCAATAATTTCCTTTTGTATTCTTAAGTTGTTTTATTAAGTTTTTCTGATGCTTTCAGTATGTGAAGCTGATCGTATTCTCACTGCAATGGAATGGGTGTTGGACTTAAAGTTAGGCACGGACGACTCTTATACATACAGACAACTTCGTCTAATAGAACATCTTATTCTCACTGCAATGGAATGGGTGTTGGACTTCAAATTGACATTGGTATTCATATTTATCGATTTCGATGATGTATCCCGCTAAGTTTGAAGTTAGAACCATCCCAGAGCTTCATGGTTCATAGTTGCTGTTCACCGAATAAACTGGTTAAGACCCAATAATCGATTTCCGTGAACTTCACCATTAAAACTGGTTAAGACCCATATCACCGAATAAACTTTGATTAAGCTTCTACATCTATCAATTAAGAATAAGTTAGGTTTGATTTTACAATTAATTTACAATTTTTTTCTCTTGTTTGATTTTCTTCACGGCGGTTTAACGATTATTGTATGATTTGTCGTTTTCGGCAGATATCAACGGCGTAAGTTCTTTGTTCTTCGATCTTCATCGTGCAGTTAGTATGTTTGACATAAGTTTTCAAAAAAAAATTGTTTATTTTTTTTACTCGTCCATTTTCTTGGGGGCTTTAACGATTATTGTTTGATTTGATGCTTTTCGGCAGATAATTTTTTTTTTTTTTTTGATTTGTTGTTTTTTTCGTTAGGTATTAGATTAAAGTTTTCATGTTTTTCTTTTGTTTGTTTAGTGGTCGATTAAATTTTTTACAACAATTGTCTTATTGGTTGATTTCGGTACATCTCATAAACAGTTATTCTGATTCGGATCTTAATCGGACTTGATTTTGTCCGATTTGGATGATTAGGAATCGGTCACTATATGATGTGCGGGAGAACGACAAAATGAAGGGGAAGAACAACCGTGTGGCCCGATAGGTATTGTTCGTTACGAGTTTAGAACTATGGGTTTGTTTTTGTTTTATGTTTATTATGGTTTGATTCTTACGGATTAGACTTGTTATGTTTATGTTGTGCGGAAGAACCGAGGCAGTGAAAGAACTAATTTCTTTTTGGTGTCAATAATCTATTCCTATCGGGGTTTTAAGTATGGTATTCGTTAGATTTCGGGGTTCTGTTCAATTTGGGGTTTTAATCTATTTGTTGATTCAATTTTATGTTGTTAATGTTGGACAATCGATTGAAAGTGGGGTGGGACTGCTTCTATTATGGAAGTGGGGTTTTGATTTGAAGTGGTTAAAGCATTTTGTGTACTATTAAGATGGGCTGGTGGTGAGTCCGGTGATATTGTCTTCCCGAGGTAAAATAGAGTTACATTCTTAGCAAACTATGGTGTTTCTTATATATTGTGACAGAACAATCTTTGTATTTTAGGGGAAGGCCTTTAGAGGGGTCATGTATGTTGGATCTCTAATTTTTTTTGGGTTTGTTTCTGCAGAGATTGTTGAGATGGAAGGAGGTGAACAAAGATTGCCAGATGAATTACCAACAGATTTTTTTGGACTAATCTCTTTGGGCATGTTTGTTTGGTAGAGAAGAGGTATAACATTTTCCAAAAAGGGGTACTAACTTTGGAATGTCATCACTCATTGCAGCTTTAAACGACTAGACTATGAAATCACGGATAGAAGACTAGAGAGAGATCAGCTAACGGGCGCACTAGTTAAACAGTGAGCTAATGCTAGCCGGCACATAAATGACAAGTGCATGTGCAACTAAGCAAAGAAACACAGCTAGCTATACATGTAAACACAAGCTACTTAAAAAAGTGATAATTAATAATGAACAGTAATGGAGATGTAAAAAGAAAGCTGTACTTATTCTTATCTCTTCTAGTACTGTTACGAGAGACCCGCATGGGTTTTTACAATAGTGGATATACATGACCACCCATCATAACTATAACTCTACAGCCAACACGTTGTAGCTTGTGTGTCATTAACTAAGGCATGTATTCATGCATGAAGACACATAAGCCATGAGGGTCCCACATAAATGAGGTCACCACACATCTATCTATAACATAAATGTGGTCATTTTTTTTCTCGATCCGTTAATACTTTTCGTTAATTTATTTACGAGATATTAAAAAGCATAAACTATGATGCATATGACAGAAAGAAATGGTCTAGTCTAGTGGGCCGATAGAGGTTGAGTGTGAATTGATGCAGGTCGACTCTAGACAACAACTAGCTATTGTGTGGTGGCGAGCAAATGAAGCTTTACGAAACCCGATACCAGACAGACTGAATCAATCGATTCATTGATTTATCTCGATAAATAAAAGAAAAAATGGCCAATTACATCACTCGAAATAACGTATTTCAAAAGCAAGCAAGTTGGGAACCTTCTCGACACCGGTTAGGGTATATATTCCACCGAGTTGGTATACATTTTCACAAACAAAAAACAAAAGAAAAGTATTAACCAATTTTTTTGGCATACCAGTCTTTTTATCTTTTAACATATCTAAAGAAAATGTCTGCATCTTCGCAATACTCAAGCATCACTTCGCTTGGATTCAAGAAAGTGTAACAAAAATGAAGACCAAAACCCCACATATACTACCATATATGAAGGGCAATATATACATGGGCATCCCGTGTGTGATTCTCACAAGCGGGTGCTAACTAATTTCTATACTATAAAAAACGAAAGCCAATTTTGTGATGAATGGTTTGCAAACGTACAAGAAGATCGCCGACCGCGATTACGTAAAGAGTGTGGCAAGTTGGGGATCCCTGTGTGCAGCTCATGTCACAATCCATTTCATGGCAACGGCATTTATACTAAGGAGGTGAATTTTGGGCAGGATTTATTTGAGAAACTCATCATGGTAGAGTTAATGAATATTGGAATGAGTGGAGATATTGTAGCACATAATTACAACCAACGTGCAAGGAAATAGGCAAGCTTTCTATGATGGGCTTGCAAATGTGAAAGTCAGTGAGTCCTAGTTTTATTTTTCCTAGTTTAATAAGTTATATTAGGTGTTAAACTGTGACGAATTTGCATTTTAATTTTTAAGTTGTGTTTTTTTTTTTTGTTTTTTAATTATTTTGGTTGCTAGATTGTATCTTTTCCGTGTTGTTAGTTGAATTTTAATGTGGTTATTTCAATTTTACACAATTAAACAATTAGTAACAGGTTGTGGCCAATTGTATGGATCCATTTGCAACTAGCTTGATCAATCTTGAACCAATCAAAAGCAACATTTCTAGTCAAATGAGAGTAATTAATTTAACATAACTTTTCTGAAATTTGTGAAAGTAAAAAAATACAAAAACTGCTTTTGGAATTAAAGTTACCTTGTTCAGCCCACTCCTTTGTTGGAAATGAGTTGTGAGTGTTATAAAAGTTACCGTGTTGAATAGTTAGTTACTACCATATCATCTTCAGTTTTGTGTAGCAATATCAAAAATCCTCACACCCAAGGTTTACACCTCTGTTTCATCTCCAGTTGGGTTTCGTACGACTAATTCACACCCTCGACTCACTTATCTTGCAACATTTTCCAGATCCAGCGTTGCTGGGACCTTTTGTGGACATTGCATTTTCTTGCACATACCAAAAAGACCCATAATTTCAACATAAAATAGATAAGGGATTACAGGTACTCGCCCAAGGAAGCTAATAGTAAGGACACAAGATAAGCAGTGAAAATAACAAAAAATCGATATTAATTCATATTAATTTAAAACAACAACATCCACCATATAAAAAGACAACAGGAGAAATAGCAGGATAATCTACAAATGCAATATATAGAAATAAAATTATCCTAATCTCACTTTTTTACTTTTGTTTGCAAGTAGTGGCATAATGACCAAGGCTGATGACAGTTAGAACAACCTCGCTTTTTGCTCAATTTCCTAGATTTCTCAGAGACACACCTGATGCGATCTTCCTTCGGACGACCTTTACCTCTTATTGTATTGGGATTCAATACGATACGCGCAGCAACCCTCTCCGGGACATTCCAATATTCTGAACTCAGTATTGAGATATTCTTCGACATATAATTCTAATTAGAGTTAAACCCATCTCAAATCCTTCCCTGAGACATAAACTTCATCCATAAATGTCAAACCCTAATTTTTGATTAAAACCCAGAAACTCTAATTTCATAGGGATCGAAGACAGAAATCATACAAAGTAAAATAGAAACTAACATTATAGAAGATTGAATCTATTAATTTCAGAGACATTCAGAGAGAAACAAAACCCAAATACATAATTAACATAGATGAAAATTGGTACCAGCGTAAGATGATTGACGTATTTCTTTGTTGCAGAAGATGATTGACGTATTTCTATCGGGAGAAGAAAAGAAGGAAAAAATGAGAGAAGAGGCAGTTCGATGAAAAGAAGAAAAGAGATGCATTCGATGAAAAGAAGAAAAGAGAAAAACAAGTTCAGTGTTAAAAAGAAGATGCAAGAGGTGCGCGTGTGAAGCGAGTGTGTGGAGTTCGATGGGTGCACATTGTACTAAAATGGGTTCACATTATAAACTGACTTCCCAATTGTGAACACAATGTGAAGCTATGGGTACCCATTCCAAATTATATCCATATTGTAGACCCAATGGAAAACAATGTGTATACATTATTATTATTCATTAAATAATAAACGCCCTTACTGTGAACACAATGAGATACACTGGGTACACATTCCAAATTATACCCTATTCTACACAATGGAAAACAATGAGTATACATTGATATCATCACATTGTGAACACAATTTGGAGCATTGGGTACACATTCCAAATTATACCTTATTGTAGACACAATGGAAAACAATGAGTATACATTGATATCATCACATTGTGATTACAATTTGGAGCATTGGGTTCACATTCCAAATCATTCCCATATTGTGAATGCAATGTGAAAACAGTGGGCATTGATATCATGACATTGTGAACACAATTTGGAGCATTGTGTTCACATTCCAAATCATACCCATATTGTGAATGCAATGTGAAAACAGTGGGTACACATTCTTATTATTCATTAAAATGAATATATGAAAATGAAAAATATGACTTATTGTGAACACAATGGGAACAGTGGGTACACATTCCAAGTTAATCGTTGTTTTTGAACCAAACATTCGTATTGTGGACACAATGTAAAATTTTGTGGACACAATACTAAATTAAAAAAATGGATGATTCTTGATTGTGGACACAATGTAAACCCGTGGGTACACAATCTTCAAAATAAAAAAGATTTTTTGGCATTGTGCACACAATGTTTAACAATGGGCACACATTATATCTATTAAAATATTAATTAAAATCATACTATTTCTAAAAAGGTTTCCAAAAAAATAATAAATAAATATAATGTGGAGGACTTAGTAGTCATAACAATTTTAATTCAAGGGTAAAATAGGTAAAAAAAATTCCATAAAACATTTTTAGGAATTTAGAAAATAGTGAACATTTTTGGTAATTAAAATTCCAAGAGTAACACTTTTGGGCAATGACCCGTTATTTATGGGCAGTAGATGAGGCAAGAATATTAGGGTCCGAAAGTTACTCTTCTTTTTCTTTATTTACTAACATTTATGAGATTAATTTTCCTTTTTCATTGTGAGATCCAAAGAGAGAGAAAGAAAATATAAATATTGAGTTCAAATAATTATGGAAGGTCTCATTCACGGTTTACGTGATTAAGAGCAATACGAACCACTAAAGAAGAAACTGGGGCAAAGATTTTTAAAAGATGATCATTCATAGTTTCATAGTTCTGTACCTTTTCTCTTGTTTTGTCTTGATTAGTACTTTATGTTAGGGTGCTCGAAGTTTTGTATTTTTGAATCAGGGAATTATAGCTTAACAACTCGTTCTCTTCCTCTTGTTCAAGAGTTGTATCCAAAACATTGTGTTGTTGACGACATCTTTTCAGTTTGGAATTTTGGTAGACTTGTTTTTGTTTCTACCATTCTTAGATTTCTAATCTTGTATTATTTTAGATTCTCTTTGGTTCTTTCTTTATATCTACCTAAAAAAGAAAGAATGAGGGAACAAAGAAGAATTGACGATTAACATTAAACCTTGTGATCTTTGCTTCTTTCTGCCGTACCCAGCCGAGATCGAGATGTTATGGAAGTGTTTAAAGAAATTTTGCAGCCTGATTTAGTTTTGTAGATCGAGATCTTTGCTTCTTCTAGGTTTTTTTTTGATATCCTACTGGGACATGTGATGATCGCAATCATTCATCTTGTGATAATTGTGGTTTTCACAGGGGATAATTGTATCTTTCACAATCGGTAGCGTATATGGTTGGGAAAATTTGTGTTTTCTGAATTTCACTAAGTAAACGTATTGTTGGGAAAATTCCGATTTTCATATTGATTTAAGTGAATAATTGTGTTTTTCACATAAAACTTCTGGAAAGTTTTATTTTTCACTCAAAAACTTTCCTAGGAAAATTCAATTTATCACCTTGATTAAGTTAGTTATAGTGGTGACTTGGGAGTCGGCTGAGTTATCATCAGTTTAGTGCTTTGCTAATAGTTATGAAGAGAGAAGAATGGTTTATCAAAGTAAAAATGGTAACTTTACGAGGCGCAATTAATCATTAATGAATGTAAAAAATTTGGAAATCACATATTATGGCTCACTCAAAATTACATTTTTCACCAATTAGAAAAATTATTACGGGTATAAACTGGCATATCAATAACTTGAATATTCATGAATTTCACTTGGTTAATTATAGGTGAAAAATTAAGGTGTTAATTACAGGTGAAAAAGTAAAATATACGTATGAAACCTAGAATATTCACTTGGTTAACTTAATTTTCTCAAAACAAAATTTCATCAATCACACATGTGAAAACTATAATTTCCTAAATTCAAATTATTTTACCACGGTGAAAACTATAATCTTCCTAAATTTCAAATGGTGATAATTGTATTTTTTTACTTTACCTAGATTGATGGTGATAATTGAATACTTTTTGCTTTTTTGTTTGATGTCGGTTACATCATAAATAAAAAAATTAAAAATAGTTATGGTAGGGGGTTATTTCAGAGATTATAATAAATCCCTGAATTAGTTTAAGAAAGTCAAGAGTTATTATAGGGAATACCGTTAATCACTTTTTTTTTTTCCTGTTTTCTTAGTGATTTCTTCGTGTGTTTTTTTCAAATAAATTTAAATTGAAGGTTATTTTTGTAAATCATGTCATATTATAAATAACTAGGTATCACCGGCCTACTATGTGGGCTCAACCTTTGGTGATAGCCGATATATAAGGTTAATCGGGGCCTATGGTTGTTATCCCTCTTCGTAGTTAATTTACTGGTTCTTTAAAGAATTTAAACTGTCTTGTATAAGCAATAAGAAATTTTGGTAACAAACAAACATAGTTTAATGAGTCTAGCTTATTGCATTTTTATGTACGCACTAACATTAAAACGAAGAAATTTCTTTCATCGTATTGTGTCGGTGACAATATACCATTTGTGCAAGTGACAATAGTTACACAGTTGTTTATGGGTGAAAACTATTTCTGCCGGTTTTGGTAATTTGGGGTGTGTGAATGAGAAATGAGTCTAAACCTTAAACAAATGCACTTTGCTGCGGTGAGTGCTTGTAGATTCGGAAATCAACGTGCAAGTCCGCCTAAACCAAGAAATGGCCGTTCCAGGACTTGTTTCGGTCACAAAGTGAAGGAGATGGGGTTGATCTTAGGGAGGGAAGCGAAGAAGGTGTTGAGATTGTGAAGGTGTTGGCTTGCTTATGACTTGTAACAGAAAAATCGAACCGAAGCACATGATGCAAGCTATCGATTCGGTGTTTTGAATTAACACTTGGTTTCTGTTTTTTGTCTGGACTTGCTCTTGTTATTTTTCTCCTGTTTGGAAAATAGGGAGGAGAACCTATTTATACAAGTCATTTGAGCCTTATTCACGTCTCTCGTGGGAAGTGGAGGAAATGGAGTGATGGAGTAGTGGAGGTGTGTGTTGGTGTTACACGACCAGTCTTGCCCACTTCTCCTGTCATCTCTAACCGTCCATAACTTCCTAACACGTTCTTGTGATGGCGCGTTGCTGCATGTGTAAACCGCCGGACCAATACCCCGATATGTATCCCCCAGTTTGTGACATGATTGATGTCTGGAATGTGTGAATCGTGGATCCACGAAAGGTAGCATATAATCTTCAATTGAATAACTCGCGTTATTCAGAAGTCGATACTTGTGAAGTATCATGTGTATTTTATGCAAAACCGCATCATGGTGTGGTAGAGTGATGGGTAGTGATTACCATGACGCCTCACCGACCAGCTTAACCCCGACTGTGGTTGTATAACCAAGCGGTGAAGTTGGACGGACGAGATGATCTTTGAGACACTCATCTGCGACCGTTGGTGGAATTAGGTTTTAGAAGAGGTGCGCAAGCATCCCTCTTGGCCGGTCGAATCCCAACTTGGGATATGACTTTGGCCAGGCCGACCGTACATGCGTGTAGACGGCATGACGGTGCAGGCGCCTATACCCATTACCTCACGAAAGTATGATCTGGGCCATTCAATTCGTCCGGTGAAGTTGAATGGTCGAGATCAATTTATGACGTAAAACCAAAGGCCGCAAGAGCCGCGCATCATGCCCATTTTGGGCGCACGTTCCAAGATGACCAATCTTGGCCTCGGTCTTGGCCGATCGGCCTGCAGTGTGAAGGTGGTAGGCCGGCGTTCACGCCTATACCCGAATATCCCATGAAAACGTGATCCGAGCCATCCAAATCGTCCGGCGAAGTTGAGTGTCGAGATCGGGCTTGCGGTTTGGGAGGTGTGACCACGCTAGTTTGGGCGCGCGTCTTGGAACAACCAGGCATGATATGCCTTGGCCGACGGGGTGAGGGGATAGATGGGTCCACGGTGGTCATGCGCCGGGTATGACCGGACCCGCTAATCTAATCTTGGACCCTCCATTCGTGCCGGAGAAGATGGACGCTCGTGATGCTCAACACCCTAATTTTGGGTTTCAAGGCCGTGCGTCAATGCTTTATTCGGCGTACGCAACTGGGATAACCAACCATGGTTGGTCCCGACCGATTGGTCGGGTATGTAAGGCCCATGGTGATTGTGTTGACATTCTCGGGCCCTTTGAATCTACACCTACACCCTCCATCTATACCTGCGAAGATGGATGGTTGAGACATTTTGCGACACATGTAATATGCCGCAAAACCCTAATTTAGGTTTTCCGCCCATACGCTCGTTTTTGGACGTTTTGGCAAGCTAGGCCAATCTCTCGGGGAGGCCGACTGCAAAGGGTCCGCGTTGGTTCGTCGATGGATATTCCATACCCGCTTTGGGTGATGGAATTGATCTCAGGTCATCCAATCATGCTTGTGGAGTTGGATGATCTGTGATCATATCCGGACCGATCTGATCGATCCGGATGCTCAATCGGGCTAGTATAACACACCGAGAGGGGATCAATCGGGCTAGTATAACACACCGAGAGTCATCCCGCACGTATTTCGTACATGGTTTCATTATAATGCTTGAGGTTCGTGTTGCTGTAAGAGCAACACTCGGCCGTCATGCTTGCTTGATAATGAGTACAGAAATACAAGGCTGATTGCGCATTAATTAATAATGCTAGAAATTCACAGGTATATGGGATTGTTGCTACATGCTCTAACTCGGATGAATTTCGTGTATTCCTGAGAATGGGATTGTTGCCACATGCTCCATTCTCGGTGAATTAGTAAAGTGAAGGAGTATCCAACACTTATTAATGGCTTTATCTTTTACAAGATGTCAGCGCATGATTTTCTGGTTTTTTACAATTTTAACCTTAAATGAAAATCCACCATCCACCATCAACATTAAGTCCCCTGCCTAGCACATAATGGTTACACTATTGTGGGGTAGGCATGAGATGGTGACAGTTAAAGATAAAACTTATGAGACAAAGTTAGATGTTACCAGGAGAGACGGGTCGTCCTGTCCTTCGAGCATGTCACGTTCAAGAGACGTCCATGCGAGCGTTCCCCTAGCATGATGTCAGTCTTTCCTGCTTCGATGGACTGTTACGCTGTTTTCGTTCGTGGGGCTACTGCACTGCTTGATCGAACGTGGGCTTGATGTGCCTGTTTTGGTTAATCGGGTCCACGCGTCTCGCTTGATCGAACGTGGGATGTAATTGCTCGAGTGTCATCTTGCTACTTGACCAAACACCGACCCGGCTAGCTTGACTAAACACCCGGACTTGATGCTTTGACCAAACACCGGCCTTGCTACATCTGCTTTGCTCGAACGTGGGACCCGATGTGAGCAAGCTTGCTTTTAAAAAATGAACCTTGTATGCTCAATTGTAAATATAGGTCCTGTAGAAAGCGTTGAAGTAGCTTCGGAGCAGGCCCGGGAGAGCGTTGAAGTGTTGAGCTGAAACGCCTTCTTCTGGAGAGAGAGCTTTGATTGGGGACGGTTGTGTCTGCTTCGACCAATATGGGGTTGGGATCAAGTGGGACCCGCCGTGTTCCTGACTGAACGTCGACCTTGTGTTTCGAATGAAAACCGTTCCTGCTGCGTGCGCATGTTTTATTCGAATACCAGCCTTGTGACTTTGATCAATACCAGACTTGAAACTTGAGAAATACTAGGACTTGTGACTTGATCAACACCGGACTTGAAACTTGAGCAATACCGGACTTGTGACTTGATCAATACCGGACTTGTGACTTGATCAACACCGAACTTGAAACTTGAGCAATACCGGACTTGTGACTTGATCAACACCGGACTTGAAACTTGAGCAATACCGGACTTGTGACTTGATCAATACCGATGTTTAGACCCAATACCAACCTTGTGTACTCCAACGTGAATGTGTGTTCTGTCGTGTGTGACTACACATCTCACGCGTTTTTATACAAGTACTGACTCATGTATTTTATTGTAGAACGAAGAAAAGAACTCCTGTTGAGATGTCTTCTGGGGATAATGCTGGTGCCAGAGGTGTTGAAAGCTTCAAAGATACATTGATGATGAGTTGTTCACCGCGCCCTTTCAACTATATGAAAATATCCGTTCCACAAGATAACCCTTCTCCTATCGACTTCAAGGTTTTTCATGTCTCGATGGGCCCTCATGAAGGATGGATGAGACGTATGTTGAGCAATGAGTACATCAAAGATAACTTGACCGGAGCGCAGATTATTGATGCGGCTTGAGTGTTGAAACGGCTCGAGAGGATGTTAAAGTGGTTTCGGTGCGAACGTTGAGGTGGATCCTAGAGAGAGTGTTGAAGAAGGATTCAAGCGAACGTGGGTCCCGGGAGAGAGCGTTGAGGCGGCTCTTGAATAGACCATTCAAGCAGCCACGCTAGAGGGAGCGTTGAAGTGTTCCCCTCTTGATTCGATGTACCCTTGCGAATTCCATGCTTCTTGATCGACCATCTCTCTCATGTTGAAGAATTCCTTGACCGACGGTGAAGGAACTTCATGTCGAGCCTCGGTCCCCAAGCGTGGTTTACATAGTCTGTTCTTAGTGGTTGTTGTCGAGCCAGATATGGAATATCTTGGACATTGTTTCATCATTGTGGGAGTCGTGCATGTGGTACTGGAGTTGGAGTTTACGGACGCGTAGGATGTTGTATCTCGGTGGTTTTCCTCTTGCCGCTTGAGGAACCGCACATGTAAGGTCAAGGTTGTATCGCCTGTTGGTGAGATATATGCCCCACTGTATGATAAAGTGACTCTCCCGGATCTTGTTCGATATGACGCGTGGACATCGTCATCTTCTTGAGGCTTCTCCCTTGAGGTATCGGCTCCAGTGGAAGATTGTCGTGATAGAGCGTGGATACGTTCCACCGGCATTCTTTAAACAAACTGGCAGTATGGTATAATAACAATTTCCGAGAGGGGTTCGAAAAGCTATCTTACTTGTATCATGCTCGTACATCCTTATCTGGTTGTAGCCGCTACATCCATCCATGGAGGAGAACATGCCGTGTCCGCTGGTTGCATATACTAACATGTCGATGTTAGGTGGAGGAGGATCATTTTTGGAGCAACACCTGTTCAAGTCTCTGAAGTCTATGCAGCACCTGATCTATCCATTTTCCTAACTGCAATTGTTTAACCGACTTGGATCCAGGTATGACATGTAGATGATGGGTGACTAATTTTCATCTAAATCCCAGGCATTTCTTCATATCTCCAAGCGAATATGTCCTGGTACTCTTTGAGAAGTTCCACGAGCTTCGATGCGTTTATCCGTACACAAGGTTGAGTGATGGAGATAGGCCAGGAGATTCCTCAACGGTTTCAATCTCATCGGTTGTGGAGTTGGTGCCATCTTGCACTGTTGTGGAGCATCTAGCACTTGTTCTTGTGGTTCGTTCTTTGTTGTAGCATTCCATTGGGTGGAGAGACTGGTAACAGTCTCCCCGCTAATTGATAATGGCAGGTGTCGGTATACCGTTTTCCCTTTCTGGTCACAACTCGCCACAAAGTTCGTTCCCTCTTCGTGTGAACGTGGGTCGTGGCTTCACGGGATGGAGAAGAATGCTTCGTCGGCAAAGATGCATCGTGGGTTTTAGCCCTCAATGATGCAAGCCGGTCTTCTTTCCGAATTGACGCCACGTGGGAGTGGGACGCAACGAACTTGTATGATTCTTTCCGTGGAGATTCTCCCGTATGTGCTGGTTTGGTTTCCCTCGAAGTCCGTCATTGTGGTAGGCTTCCGTACGATCTTGCTCGGGGAGAACCTTGGATGTCCCGAGAGTCTTGAGAGTAATCACATTCGAAGACGCTTACGTGTCGATAAGGGTTCTTGAACTCGAATCCTTGATGCGTGCGGTGACATGTAGGGCACGGTTGTGACCTTTTTTCTCGGTTGATTGCAGCAAAATATCTCCGTGCGCCGATTCTTCGGGAGGTGTGAGAGTTCGCATAAAATTTCTACTAGAGAAAATGCTTCCCGATCCACCAGCCTCTGGTTTATAGTGAAACTATTGACTTGAGGAGGATCGTTGTGAGGATCAGTCCCCAGTGTAGGAGTCTCCATGATTGGACCGTTCATATCCGGTGTCGCTTCTTTGATTAGGTCCATGTAAGTCCGCGCCGCTGAAGTACCTTTTCCGGTGCGTTGAATGCATTCCTTGTTGGCTCCAGGGGACGTCGCGGCTCCTGTGGAAATCGATCAGTTAAAGTTTTGAGGAAGTGAGTACCTCTTTTTGAGTTTCGGCCATATCCGTTTGAGTCTTAGCAAGAACTTCCGCTTCTCCATCAAATCTGCAATGGTAATGGACGGTGGTCCTCTTATCGTCCCTCGGCTCCTCGTCCCGATGAAGGAGTGAAAGTTGTTGCTCGGGTGACCACCGGAGGCGTTACACTTGAGGAGATGTCGGGATTCGCGCTGCTCCGGCTCGGTGATGGGAGGTGTTGTAATATCACCTTTGAGTGATCGAATTGAACGTTCCCATCTCCCCGTACTCACGTGTTCCTTGATGATCTCTCCTTCCTCAAGCATTTCTTCACTTAGTTGAAAGGTCGATGCGGATTGAACAGGTCTTAGGGCTTCGACAAGGGTCTTGAGATATAAATCTTCTAGTAGGGATTCGTAAGGCTGCAGGCTCTATTTATTTATCCCGGTAGACGTTTTGGTACCCGGATAAGTCTTTTCCTCTTTGGAGTTGCCTCGAGTCTTCGTTGTCTATTTGGACCATGTTGTTCGTCTCTCCCGAGTCCCCCGTGATTATGCGCTCTTTCGCATCTCCACCGATAAAGGTGTGACTCCGACTAAGGATCCAGCGTTTCTTGCACCTTTGTTTGAGTAGATGTCGTCGGCCCTTCTTGTAAACGTCTTTGTTATATCATTCAAAAGGCGGAATGTCTCGCTCTGTCTTCTAGCGATACCGACTTGATTTGCCAAGACATCCTCCAAAGCATTCTAGCTACACTTCCCATGATATCCGAACCACCTGTGGTTTCTGGTGAGGATACATCGCGAGATGAAAACCGAAAAGTTGAGAAAAGAGTCTAAACCGAGAGATCAACCTCCCACCGTGGTCGCCAATTGCTTATGGGTGAAAACTATTTCTGCACGGTTTTGGTAATTTGGGGTGTGTGGATGAGAAAAGAGTCTAAACCTTAAACAAATGCACTTTTTGCGGTGAGTGCTTGTAGATTCTGAAATCAATGCTGCAAGTCCGGCCTAAACCAAGAAATGGCCGTTCCAGGATTTGTTTCGGTCACAAAGTGAAGGAGATGGGGTTGATCTTAGGGAGGGAAGCGAAGAAGGTGTTGAGATTGTGAAGGTGTTGGCTTGCTTATGACTTGTGAATGTAAAATCGAAAGCTTACAAGATGCAAGCTATCGATTCCGGTGTTTTGAATTAACACTTGGTTTCTGTTTTTGTCCGGACTTGCTCTTGTTATTTTTCTCTGTTTGGAAAATAGGAGGAGAACCTATTTATACAAGTCATTTGAGCCTTATTCACGTCTCTCGTGGGAAGTGGAGGAAGTGGAGTGATGGAGTAGTGGAGGTGTGTGTTGGTGTTACGACCAGTCTTGCCCACTTCTCCTGTCATCTCTAACCGTCCATAACTTCCTAACACGTTCTTGTGATGGCGCGTTGCACGCCGAACGCTCGTAAACCGCCAGACCAATACCCCCGTATGTATCCCCCGGTTTGTGACATGATTGATATTCGGAATGCGTGAATCGTGGATCCACGAAAGGTAGCATGTAATGATGAATTGAATAAATGCGTTATTCAGAAGTCGATACTTGTGAAGTATCATGTGTATTTTATGCGTGTCATCGCATCATGGTGTGGTAGAGTGATGGGTGGTGATTACCATGACGCCTCACCGACCGTTAACTCGACCGTGGTTGTATAACCAAGCGGTGAAGTTGGACGGACGAGATGATCTTTGAGACACTCATCCGCGACCGTTGGTGGAATTAGGTTTTAGAAGAGGTGCGCAAGCATCCCTCTTCAGCTCGGTCGAATCCCAGCTTGGGATATGACTTTGGCTGAGCCGACCCGTACATGCGTGTAGAAGGCATGACGGTGTAGGCGCCTATACCCATTACCTCACGAAAGTATGATTTGGGCCATTCAATTGGTCCGGTGAAGTTGAGTGGTCGAGATCAATTTGTGACAGAAAACCTTGCCGCAAGAACGCGCGTCATGCCCATTTCGGCGCACGTTCCAAGATGACCAATCTTGGTGGTCTTGGCCGATCGGTCCAGTGTGAAGGTGGTAGGCTGGTGTTCACGCCTATACCGAATATCCCATGAAAACGTGATCTCAGCCATCCAAATCGTCCCGAAGTTGAGCGGTCGAGATCGGTTTGCGGTTTGGGAGGTGTGACCATGCTAGTTTGGCGCGCGTCTTGGAACAACCAGGCATGATATGCCTTGGCCGTCGGGTGAGGGGATAGATGGGTCCACGGTGGTCATGCTAGTATGACCAGGACCGCTTAATCTAATCTTGGACCCTCCATTCGTGTTAGGAGAAGATGGACACTCGTGATGCTCAAAACCCTATTTTTGGGTTTCAAGGCGTGCGCCAATGCTTTATTCGGCGAACAGGTGGGATAACCAACCATGGTTGGTCCCTCGACCGATTGGTCGGTATGTGGTGGGCCACGGTGATTGTGTTGACATGCTCTCAGGCCCTTTGAATCTACATCTACACCCTCCATCTATACCGCGAAGATGGATGGTTGAGACCGCATTTGCGACACATGTAATATGCCGCAAACCCTAATTTAGGTTTTCCGCCCATACGCTCCGGGTTTGGACGTTTTGGCAAGCTAGGCCAATCTCTTGGGAGGCCGATGTGGGGGTCCGCGTTGGTTCGGCAGTGGATATTCCATTCTGGCTGGGGGGTGATGGAATTGATCTGGGTCATCAATCATGCTTGTGGAGTTGGATGATTTGTGATCATATCCCGGGACCGATCTGATCGGTCCGCATGCTCAATCGGGCTAGTATAACACACCGAGAGGCTCAATCGGGCTAGTATAACACACCGAGAGTCGGCTGTACGGGTATTTCGTACATGGTTTCATTATAATGCTTGGAGGTTCGTGTTGCTGCAGAAGAGCAACACTCGCCGTCATGCCGCACCGATAATGAGTACGAAATACAAGGCTGATTGCGCATTAATTAATAATGCTAGAAATTCACAGTGGTATATGGGATTGTTGCTACATGCTCCAACTGGATGAATTTCGAGTATTCCTGAGAATGAGATTGTTGCCACATGCTCCATTCTAGGTGAATTAGTAAAGTGAAGGAGTATCCAACACTTATTAATGGCTTTATCTTTTACAAGATGTCGTAAATATGCATGATTTTGGTTTTTACAATTTTAACCTTAAATGAAAATCCACCATCCACCATCAACAACAGCTTCTCTAGCGATTGCTCTAGCTATATTATAGTGGCTGCTTCAAAATAGATTGCCCGGAGACAGAAAATCTTGAAGTCCATTTGATAACTTTGTAGACAATAAGAATTTCAACATGCTAAAAAAAAATGCATATTAATCTTATGGAGTCACCTGAAATTTTTTAACAATTAGTCCAGCTCCACCTTCTTTAGAGAAAGAATTTGGGACCTACCATAGTTTATAGGAACGACAATCCTATGAGAGGAAGCTTGTGAAAAGATCGATAATGATGTTTCACAATATTATGCAGAATATGACCAGTAACGCCGGTCTGTGTAGCAGTATATGTGTTATGACTGGGACGTAGAATGTAAGATGATGGATTCTTTCAAGCCTAAATATTGCAAATGAAGTCTGAGTTTTCTAGAAAAACATTAAAAGACACTCTCTGCAGTAATGAAAGTCCAAACCATTGTCTATACCTCCATTTTTCTATTGATATAGATAGCTCGAAAACACACTACATGAAAAAAATTCTACTGATCAGGTTCATTAATTAGCTATCGAGCATACAACCCTGAAATGTAAAAGAATGACACCAAAATTAATCACTATCGAAAAAAACATGAAAATCATTCATTAAACGTATACTGTATTGCGCAAACTCCAGGTGGAATACTGTATTCATTAAACGTATATTGTATAGTGAAAATCAATCACTATCGCTATTCATTCAAATAGCGATATATATATGGCTCCAGTGGAATCGGTTGAGCCTTCGAATTGCGCAAACTCCATGCATCCATATCCTCCCATAATCCAACTACGCCATTACTAAAAATCGGCGTAATACAAATATTTAAATTCTGAATTCTAATCACAAACTGAGACCATGCAATTATACTCACAATGTTCTCCCATAATACTTTCCGCACCCAACCCTTAACGTTACAGTAATTCACTTATTATTGTTAACGTTGCAATAATTCACGTTACAGTAATTTAGAGGTAGTTAAATGAAAACCAATTTAGTGTTATACGATTCAATAAAAGGGCTCAGTTGAAATTTAACATTGACCTTGAATAAGAGAGTAAAAAAAGAAAAGAAACTACTATCGGTTGGGAATACAAACTTGACCATGTAAGTAGTTGGTTTTTTATAAGATCGAATGAATTTTTAGATGAAAAACAACCTAGGTTTCCAATTGAAACCATGATTACTGGTAGTGGGATAAAGAAGAAACCATCTCTCAATATTCAATACAACAGATTTAGTAGACCATGAAATTAAATTAGTTACGGTCAAGGTAGAAACATGGTTAGTAATTAGCTAACCACAACCATTTTATTACAGAAATCTGCTCTAATTCTAAGTTAGGAATTTTTTTTAAGTTAGGACTCTGTTTACACAATTAGCGATTAGTTGAACTTAAGGTTAGTCGGGGAATAGACATGGCTAGTCAGGTCAGATCCATAGTCGTGGCTGGGCCACGTTATAATCTTTACCGTCCAAAATTTTAGACGATCTCAACCGGCCATTGTCCATCATAGACACCACCTTTCCTTAAAACATTGATTACGGGTCGTAGATATATGAAATCTTAATGAAGGGTTTTTGATATTAAAAAAAAAGAAAATTGGGTTAGAAAAAAAGTTCCCCTACGATTATTTCCCCTAAAAAGAAAGCATATGTTCCTCTGTCGCTGAATGTGGAATCTATTTGGACGTATTACAAGAGAATATCCATGTTTTTATCTGGACGGCTCAATAATCAAGTTGGATCCTACTTTCCTTTTGCTCGTGTTGTGTAATTTGTGTTGTGTCCTTTTCTAGTGTCGTGATAATTGCCGGCAATGGTGTCTAAGTGTCAACGGCTACTCCTTAAATAATATTAGTAGCTAGAGTATAAAAACCTCTGTATCCTAAACTCTTTAACTATTACAAAGGTGATGATAATTATGCTTGAACAATGTTCTGTATATGCGGATGGGATGCGCTTGAACCAAGGTCCATGGACTATGTTAATAATGACGTGAATGTATCTAATTCCATATTATTTTCATCAAGAATTTAAGCACAACTTCGATTAGTAGGGCTGTGAATTGTAAAATATCGCCTTTCAAAAGGTTTTGACAAGCTCGAGTCACTTAGAGCTCATGGCCCATGGCTTCTCATGACTAAAGTTCTGACATGTTTACACCCTCAACTTATACTGTCAGGGAATGTCATGGTTACAACAGGTGCGAAGACTTTGTTCGGGCCTTCTTCGGACATGCTTTTGAGGCCTACGAAAATACAACGGGATGGTAAACGCCAATGGTAATATGTTACTTCAGGGTGTGGAAACAAAAGAAAAAGAATGTGAAAAGAATCAACTGAAAGACATCCTTAGATTAGGTGATCCTGGTCAGGTGTCAACGATAATGTCATCATCTTCAAACAATGTAAGAGTGAGGGGATTATAAATATATACATCCACTTGTGTTTAACTAGAGTGACAAATTTTATCATTTTCCAACTCCAATTAATTTGGAATTCCTATGTTTGTTACTGGTGGACAAATCATACAAAAAATACTGATTAATTTTTTGGCCTCCATTACTAGTGGAGTATAATGAGAAGGATCAAAAGATTCAACGACTTGCCGTTTCACCATCACTTGTGACTTCTGATAAAAAAAAAAGTATATTTCCTGCTATATTTAAACACTTAACATAGTACGGTTCACAACGTCAAATAAGACAACTAGACAAGTTAAGTTTTTTGTGTATATAGATTTTTGAGAGCTTGAATATGTTTCAGAGGGAAAAAATAGCCATGAAGTTCTGTAAATCGATGACTCCCACTAGTGATTTATGTTTGCCACATGAGTTCTTCGATGATGATGATGAAAACGAAGAAGAGAGTGTCATGGAGTGTAAAGAAGAAAAGGTAAGTAATCTTCTTGACATGAGTCATTCAGCTATGGCTTCCTACCCTATCTCAGCATATCTCTCTATATTGGATAACAACAGCAATTGCCTTTTCTCCTCTTCCGCTTCTGGTAGTCCCAAAATGAGCCATAAGAGATTGAAAAATACACCCAACAGCGAAGAATCTATTGGAAGTAACGATACTCCTTTAAGTAATAGTATTACCAATGCTAGTAACGGTTCGATAAACCATGGCGACAGTAGTGCTAGTTTGATTAGTTTGCCACGACTTCAATTTCGTGATCACATTTCAACTTACAAGGAAAGGTTCTTTGCTGCTGAAGCCATGGAAGAAGCTGCGACTGCAATGATTGGAACAGATGTTGAATATAGAGATGAAGAAGTTAACGAGGATGGAATAAAACTGGTTCAGTTGCTATTTTCTTGTGCCGAGGCAGTTGCTTGTCGTGATAGGTGTCACGCTTCGGCCTTATTATCTGAACTTCGGAATAATGCTAAAATTTTCGGGACTTCTTTTCAACGAGTTTCTTCTTGTTTCGTCCAAGGCCTTGCTGATCGTCTGTCGTTGGTTCAACCACTTGGGGCAGTTGGCATTGTCACTACTTCGGATTCAACATCGGCAAAATCGTTGGATAAGAAACAAGAAGCCTTAAGCCTTGTTTATGAGATATGTCCACATATTCAATTTGGTCATTTTGTTGCCAATCTATCGATATTGGAAGCCTTTGAGGAGAGAGTTTTGTTCATGTTGTAGACTTAGGTATGACTCTAGGTTTACAATATGGACTTCAATGGCACAGGTTGATCGATAGCCTTGCTAACCGTGCTGGGGAACCACCACGTGGTATTCGTATAACCGGTGTAGGAAATTCCACGATGCATCTTCGATCCATCGGAGAGGAGTTAGAGGTTTATGCGCGAAGTATGGGATTAAATTTTGAGTTCTCTCTAGTAGAAAGCAACTTAGAGAACTTGAAGAAAGAGGATTTCAATCTTTATGAAGGTGAAGTTGTTGTTGTAAACAGCATCCTGCAGCTGCATTGTGTGGTTAAAGAGAGTAGAGGAGCTCTTAATTCAGTACTGCAGGTAATTCATGAACTTTCTCCAAAAGTTCTAGTTTTAGTCGAGCAAGATTCAAGCCATAATGGACCTTTCTTCTTAGGCAGGTTTATGGAGGCTCTACATTACTACTCTGCTATATTTGACTCTCTCGACACAATGTTACCTAAGTACCATACGAAACGTGCTAAGATCGAACAATTCTACTTTGCGGAAGAGATTAAGAATATAGTTAGCTGTGAAGGGCCAGCAAGAGTTGAACGGCATGAAAAGGTTGATCAGTGGCGTCGAAGGATGAGTCGTGCTGGTTTTCAACCAGCACCAATAAAGATAATTTCCCAGACCAAGCAATGGTTGGAGAAGCTCAATGTGTGTGAAGGTTACACAATTGTGGAAGAAAAGGGTTGCTTGCTTCTTGGCTGGAAATCCAAGCCGATTGTTGCAGCTTCATGTTGGAAATGCTGAATCAAACTTACCCGAACGACAAATTGAAAAATGAATCCATTGGGGTTTCCTAGGAAATTTGATGAGTTTGTAAAGCAGGACTAATTGTTTTCTTCATATATATTGGTTTTAACTTTTAACTGCTCTTAGTAGTATGTATGAGTCAATAATATAGATCCTCAACGAGAGCAGACATTGTGCTTAATTCAGAGTGAAAAAGTTTAGGACTGTGAGATTCTGTTCAGATGGTGATGAACAAATGAAATAATTAGGAAGCCACTAATGCTTTGGTGTGTGTAAAGGGAAAATCGGGTACTCCTCATAAATTGATGGTTTACGCAGTCATTTGATTCTCTAGCGTTAACTCCTCCTCTTCATCTGAAGGTAAACCCATCTCATCGTCCGATACTTCTTCCTCTTCATCTGAATCAATTTTTTTCTTGTTCGATCTCGTCTTCTCCGACAGTCGCACAACCTTTTGCCATTTCAAGGCCATCAACTCATCGTAGCTGAACTCCTTAACCTTACCGTTTTCCTCCTCATTCACATAGCTTATCTCCACAATCCCTTGGTCACTCTCCTCCTCCTGTCGCTGCTCCTCCCGGAGCTTCATGGCCATCTCTTGTTTCCGTCTCCAAAGCTCCATCTCTAGTTTACGTGAGCGACTTTTTGTACGAGTACTACGTTCAGGAAGAAACATGTATCCCTGTATTACAATGATATACTGTATGTAGGAATTACCTATAGGTACTAGTTTAGTGATACTAGTTAGTGGCAGGTCCACCCACTAAAGCCCAGTAACTAGAGGTCCATAATAAAAAGAAAACATAAAAAAGGACCCAATTTTTTAATCCCAGGTCCTGTGCACGTGTGTAACCTATTACGTGTGTTTTAAAATTTCCTAAAATAGCCTTCACTATATATATATATAACAGAAATAAAAGCTATTTTTCTCCAAAACTTTTCTTCTCAGATCCGTTTTCTCTCTCCTTCTCTCTCTCCCTCTCCTCTTCTCTGCTGATGCCGCTTATGAAGTTTAGACCTAGGGTTTGTGAAGATGTTTCGTGGTTTTTACAGGTATGTTATGTAATCTTTTCTCTAGTTTTTTTTTTTTTTTTTTTCTCAACTGAATCATGAAAAATCGCTCGATTTCATGATGTTTTCAATTTCTTTTTGCGGTTTAGGTAGTTCGATCTCATGATGCGTCTCTTGTTTTTCACGTGTTGCTGATTTTTAGACTATGAATCAACAGTACATATTTGGTATACTGAAATATATTGCTCTAATTTTGTTGTTTTTTATAGTTTTGGAGATTTTTCTTGTTTGATCCAGTACATATATGGAATACTCAAATAAAAGTGTTTTGATTCTATTTTTTCATAGATTCGTTACTTGTTTTCCACATGCAAATTTGAATTTTAGATTATGAATCAAAGTATACATACATATATGGTGTACTGAAAAATCATGCTTTAATTTTGTTATTTTTGTAGTTTTGGATATTTTGCTTCTTCGATCTAGAAGTATATATATGGAATACTAAAAAAAAAAGTGTTTTGATTCTGTTTTTTTATAGATTCATTACTTGGTTTTCACATGCAGCTGATTTTAGTTTCATTTTGGTTGTTTTTGATATGCTTTTGAGTTGCTTTTGTGTATTAATCATCGGTACGTATATGATATACTGATGGATTTTGATGAAACAAGTTCAAATCTAAATAAAAATCATGTTTATGTTTATTTCTTTAGTAGATCTGATATTTTTATGGTTTTTTATTTCAATTTTCTCTTGTGTATTAACCATCAGTACATATATGATGTACTATTTTCTTTTTGTATTTACTATGAATCTATAGGTTTTCTCTTATTTTTTTGGTTTGATCCTGGAGTACATATGTGGAATACTGAATTATGTGCTTTGATTTGGTTAGATTTTACGGATTCATCACTTCTTCTTGATATGCAGTTGGGTTTTAGTTCATGAATTTCGCAATACAAATATGTCGCACTGGTTGAAACTTCTTCTGATTCTGTTTTATTCAGAGTTTTGCCATAAACTTCTTCTTCTACTGAACTACTGATAAAAACTTATTTTGATTCGGCTTTATTCATAGTTTTGCCACTTTATTTTGGTTTGATCCATGAGTACGTATGCGAAATACTGAAATAGATGCTAGTTTTGTTGTTGTGTTTTAATATTGTTATATTATGGTCACATTTACAGGTTCAATATGTCCAACGGATACATACTCTATATGTAAGCAGTGCGGCAGATATATACTCAGATTTGTAAGTAGTGTAGCAAATATGTACTCAGATTTGTAAGTAGTGTAGCAGATATGTACTCAAATTTGTAAGCAGTGTAGCAGATATGTACTCGAATTTGTAAACAGTGTAGCAGATATGTACTCAAAATTGTGGTCCTTTATATGTTTTAATTAAATTTGGAGAAACCGTAATAAGGTGGTGGAGTTCACACGTGAGTTTGCTGGGGTAATGTGGTCATTTTGCTTGTTTCAAATAATTATGGACCTAGTGATAAGTCTAAAATCCGGTTGGACCCTAATATAACTAACTTAATGGGCTTTGGACCAACCAGCAAATTTTCCATGATATATTAACATGATGAAATCATTCAAAAAGATAAAATTGGAAAAATGCCCCAATATAGCATGCAATGTTGGAAAACTGCCCCAAAGTTAAAATTTGTTGGAATAATGCCCCGGTGTTAAAAATATCAGTTAAGTCCACATGTGTGAGTTCCCACGTGCGAGAAAAGATTGTAATACCCATCTCTGCTAAGATCGTGCCACATATGCCAATAATCCGACGGACATGGTGGGGAACTTGGAGCACGTGAAAAGCACGTGACATACATAGCAAAATACCATTTTACCCCAGCTATTTTCGGCAAATTGAAACTAGATTTGACATGTTTCATAATCATTAGTAATTGTGTGTTCTTATCTGACGAATACAGCGTTCCGGCAAGATCCGAAATGAAGATCATTTCAAAGGCAATGGCCATATCATTAGGCTTAGTCCTATGGGCTAGATATCTAGCTGCTAGATTGACCATCCACGTCAGCCTAGGCAACCTCCTAAGTCCTATGGGCTAGATATCTAGCTGCTAGTTTGGCCATCCACGTCATCTGTGAGCGCCGAACGGTTCGGCGTTTTGGTTACCGTTCGGCGCTTAAATCTCATCCGTTAGATTTTTGTGATTTTTGTGAGCGCCGAACGGTTCGGCGTTTTGGTTACTTTTTGAGCGCCGAACGGTTCGACGTTTTTCTGAGCGCCGAACGGTTCGGCGTTTTGGTCACTTTTTGAGCGCCGAACGGTTCGGCGTTTCAATCTCGCTGATAGTGCGACTGCGAGCAAATGCTAGGAGAGAGAAGTAGCCAGAAAGAGTGTTAACTTTTTTCCCACACTTTTTCATGATTTGCAACACTTTTTGGCCAATCTAGCAGTCGAATCTAGCCCATACGACTTAGCCTTAGGTTCAGAAGAGAATGAATTCGTTAACCAGATGGGTGATCGACAATACATTTATACTGCACTTAATTTTTATCCTTCTTATCATATAGCAGATCTTGTTTACGGCATAAAAGCTCGTACAGATGGAGGAGTGATAACTATTCTTCCGCAAGACCATGAAGTAGTAAGTCTTCAAGTTCATAAAAATAATTAATGGGTTAATGATTGATGCATGCCTGGAGCTCTGCTTGTTCGTTGGGATCAGTTACAGCGTAATGGAGTATTGAAGAGCCCACTAAGGCCTCTTCCTGTGCACATGCCAAAACATGATATTTGGCATATATATGCACCCACTATGGGTATGCCAAACTGCCAAACTCATATGCCAATATGTTATTTCTGGCATATAGGCATAGACGACAGAGTCTCCAGCGAGCGATAGAGTCTTGGTCGCTCGATGGTCAGCAGACCGCTCGATGGTCTTCCAATCGCCAGCGACAGTCAAGATATCGCTCGTTAGTATGATAATCGCTGACCAGATCATCATCTAACGGCTACAATTTCCCCCCGCTATAAATACCTGATTTCAAACTCATATCAACTCACACCAAAAATTCTAAATCTCTAGAATTTCTTAATTTCTCAATCTTTTCAAATCTAAAACTATCACAACTCCTCTACAATTATATTTTCTTGTAAAATGGATTCACAAGCAGAAACTCAAGGCAAAGGTAAGAAGAACCGAGTCCGTGGTGCAAAATACATCATGATAGAAGATGAATGTATTTTTCGTAATTATGTTTTTTTTACCCAACATTGTATCGGTGGTGCACATCAACATGGTAACACCATGTGGGATAATATATTTCAAAAATATGAAGAACAAACCATGAACATCAATAGTCGTGATGCAAAAGGATTGTCAGAACACTTCATTGTAATCAATCGGGAAGTATCCGCTTATGTTGCATTGATAATGCAAGCCAAGGGAAAAGGAAAGGACAGTGGTCAGACTGATGTTGATTTTGAAAGAGAGGTTCGTACAGATTGGCAACGAAAACATGGTAAACAGTTTGCTTTCGAAAGTTGTTATCATATTTTGAAGGGTTTGAACAAATATAATCCCGATTACTTAGCAAATAATCAAATAGTACCTGAAAAGTCACCATATAATTCTTCTCCCTCAACACCAAATGCTTCACCATTTTCACAAGGCCCATCAAATTCTTCACTAGATACCCCTACAAGCTCAAATTCCAACGTAGTTTTCAATAATTATGTTGATGGTAATAATAAGGGAAAACTTCCAGGGAGGAATCGGGCAAAACTGGCTAGAAAATTAGCTCAAGAAGGATGGAGTTCCGTAGGATTTAACATGGCAGAGTTTATGGATTATCAAAAGACCGTCGCGAAAGAAAGATCCATTCAAAGGAAAATTCAAAACCGGGAGAGTAAGAAAAGTCGTCTTTCTCAAGAAAAATTCCAGTTTGACTATGACAAGCATAACATTCTTCAAGCTAACACCTCAATTATGAACGCCCAACAAAAACATGTATGGCAAATCGAATTTGACAGGATTCAAGCACAGATTGAAAAGCAAGCTGGATTTACTAACAACCGTGATGAAGATGATGATGAGGATGGAACTGATGATGAGTTTGATGAAATATTTCCTCTACATGATTAATGTACTAGTTTAATGTAGTAGTAGCAGTTTATTATAATGAAATGTTGAAGTTTATCATGACTTTGAAATAAAATGTCGAAGTTTATTATAACATTCCAATTAATTAGAAAAATAATATAACATAACTTAGACTTAAGCTAAAACATTAAAAATAAATAACATAACTTAAACCGAAGAAAAATACATAAAATCATCTTCCATGCTCTGCCCAAAGATTCAATCTCAGATCATCTCTTAACTGGTCATACAAATTACGGTTCTGAATGTAGTTAGTCATTTGACCATAATTCCTTGCAGGGAGGCCTCTTTCGGGTCGAATCTCCGGCCTCAAATCTTCATCATCATAGTTAATCCAATCCGAATCACGCCGGGTTTCCTGAATTACCATGTTATGAAGAATTATGCAAGTGAGCATAGTCTTATGCATTTCACGAGGACTCAACCCACGATATGGGACACAAATGATAGCGAACTTCCTCTTCAAAATTCCAAAAGCGCGTTCCACATCCTTCCTCAGTGCCATTTGGGCATCGTTAAAATATCGGTATGAACGGCCCAATGCACCAGCAGGATTGAACCAAGGTGGACCATTTTGGGTAGATACCATCCGCAAGATAATAGCCATGAGTGTACTGATGGCCGTTGATCATGAAACGGACAGATGGAGAAATTCCATACTTCAAATCTTCAAACAGAGGCGACTTGTGCAAAACATTAATATCATTTTGTGAACCCGTAAGACCAAAGAAAACGTGCCATATCCAACAATCGTAAGAAGCGGCAGCTTCTAGGATAACTGTTGGTTTTGGATAATGACCTTTATATTGACCAGCCCAATAAACAGGGCATCCATGCCATACCCAATGCATACAATCGAGACTACCTAGCATTCCTGGGAATCCCCTTTCCTCATTCTCCCGTAATATTTGTCTAACATCTTCGTCGGTTGGTTTTCGTAAATATGTTGAACCAAAATGATTAATCATTACTTCACAGAACAATGAAAGGTAAGTGTAAGAAGTTGTTTTACCCATACGAAGGTACTCATCATTCGCATCCATTTGGAGTGTCATAACCTAGAATCCTTAAAGCCGAAGTAACTTTTTGTTCGGGACTATGACCTCTAATATTCAAAGTGCATCAAACTGATAATTGAATTGAGGTTCCACTCGACAAAGCTCTTCAATAATCTTTTTCACCGGATGACGAGGCATGCGGAATCGACCTTGAAAATCTCGATCGAGTACACACAATTGGGAAGAAAATAATCGTGCATGAGCTTCGATGGTAAAATTCCCCCCTCGATACGTATATCTTCTTGATAATACTTCTTTGGGCTCTGGAACTCTTGGTATTTGACCCGTATGTACAAGCATCAAATTTTCGATTAGTTTCTCATCTTCAGCTTCCTCTTCGTCAATTTCTTGCAACCTCATATGATAACTTTCTTGCTGTAACCTGAACCTATTCATAATAATATCCCTTTCTTCATTGGATCTCGACATTGTAATGAAGCTTAAAATTGAGAATAAAGGAGTAATATCTTTAGAAGCAGGTGTGAGTTTTCTGTCGAGGTAAAATGGCGTATATATAGGAACCATAGGGGGAACTAGCCGTTGAAGAATAACTACTTAGCGATAACCATTGTATCGCCAGTGTTATTATTTTAAACGAGCGATATTCATAATATCGACAGCGATATCGATATTATGAATATCGCTCGATAGAATACCGACCGCTCAGCAGTTTTCCCATAGTGGCACAAGGTGGCATGCCGAACACCATTTTTTTGGCATGTGCATAGGAATAGGCCTAAATAGGGTAGTTACCAATACGGATCAGGAGAGAATTTCTTTGGGTATGTTTTATATACCAAATCCAAATGTCAATAAAGAAATTAAAACTGTTGCTGCATCAATCAGCGAGAGTAATTGAACATGTCCGGAATTCAACAAATTTGAATTTAATCAATTATGATAACGTAAATGCAAATGCTAAACCCGGTTAGAGAATCGGATTTGTGCCCATCATAATCTTCTCATGAGAAGAAACTAAGAACAAAATCGAACATTCAATCACCTCGCCTAATCTTTTTTCTCATTCATTCTCTTCTCCGGTCTCACCTAATCTTCTTCTCGTCTTTTTCTAGTCCGGTCTATATTTTTGGATCCGAATGAAATGAATAAAAAAAAAATCTTCTTTATCACTATAACAAGCTGACACGTACAGGGACAGGTGTCACGAAAATAGTTGAGTTAAAATACGTCAGGTGCCTTCCATGTCCATCGGATTATTGGCATACGTGGCAAAATCTTAACGAAGGTGGGTATTATTGTCTTTTATCCGCACATGGGAACTCACACATGTGGATTCAACTGATATCCTTAACAGCGGGGCATTTTCCCAATTATTTTTAACGTTGGGGTAGTTTTCCAACATTACACCCCATATCGGGGCAGTTTTCCAATTTTCCCATTTAATTGCAACTGGAAAACATCTTTCTTTAATTGATGTTTACATACCGTGTTGTTTGATGATTTCTCCTCCAAGGTTAACTTCTTAGGTTAACTTCTTAATCAACGATGATGATTCTCCTCCATGGTTAACTTTTTAGTAATATAGCTTTTGAGCCCATAGCTTTTATATGCCGCTCTTTATCAGCCGTTTCGGTTTCCCATTTAAAGTCTGGGAAATAAAAAGAAGCTTTCCTAATTTGTTTAGAGTATCTATAAATACTTTTCCTCTTTTTCTCGTCAATACTTTGTGCGCGAGTAATAGTGTTTAGGGTTCATGGTTCAGAATGGGAACCGAGATGGAACAAGGATGGGCGATCATCCAGAATGAGATCTCAAAGCTGATTAGCATTCTTGAAGAAGGTGTTCCTGAATCTCCACCGAATTACGGTAAGATTTACTCAACACTTTATGATATGTGCCAAGAGTATTGCCAAGAGAAATCCAAATATTTTGTACATGAATGTAAAGAGCTTTACGAAAGGTATGAAGATGTTTATAACAATTACTTGTCTTCTAAAGTTGTGCCATCTATTCGGGAGAAGAATCCTGATGATGCATCCATGTTGCAAGAACTCGTTAAGCGGTGGGAAAATCACAAGGTCATGGTAACTAAGATTTCTCGAGGTTTCAATTATTTGGATCGCTATTATATTTATCGACGGAAACTTCCTTCGCTGAAAGATGTCGAGTTCGGTTGCTTTCGCGAAATTGTGTATGTGACCATGAAAGAGGAGTTTCAAGTTGTTGTTCTTGCGTTGCTTAATCGAGAAACCGATGACATGAATACGACTATGCTCTTGCTCAAGGGTGTTTTATTGTTTTTTGTTGAAATTGAGAAGGAGGATCAGTTTTTAACTGAATTTACTGAATGTTATATACTGAATGTTATTGTAGATGTAGAAAACCTTACGACTACATCCAATAATCCATCCTACACACAATAAAAAGTAACAAGCAAGAGAAATAGAAGAACACAAGATATACGTGGTTCGGTATGATTACCTACGTCCACGGGGGTAAAGGGATGATCTTATTGCTTGATTCAAGATTACAAGACGAGTGCTTTTCTCTCAATACTCTAGGTGTACTCTCTTTCCTCACTTCTTACTTGAGTTTTACCTCTCTACATGGTCTCTATTTATAGTCACAGGTGATGATACAACCAGTACTATGATGTTAGGCCTGATGTAGCTTCATTGATTTTCTTCTCGGATGATCAGTTGATACTTCAGCCGATATTCCTATCTGCTTAGGTCGAGATATCTAGTCGAGCCGAGTGATGTCCTCTTCTGATATCCCACTACCCGATGTCGCTTGTTTGGTGGAGATTACCGATGTCTCCCTTTAGGTCCCTGGCCGAGTCTTACTTTGACCGAGTTCTTCTTATATCTTCACCAACTATGTCAGTGCATTTATTGTTCTTGTACCCGATGAGCATCACATCAGAACTTTTTCTCCCTTTATGTCAACCTTACGGGTTGCTTCAGTTCCTATTTTCTCGCGCTCAGATTTGGTGAGGTGATTCAGTACTTCTAGTGCTTATTTCCCTTGGTACACCATCGCCTAGGATTGTTCCACCTGTCCCTGTGGATTATTTACACATACAATTATATTGAGAATGGTTTGGATGAGATGCTTCTCCAGCGTTTGTTAATGGAGTTGGATGTGGCTTATCGTCGTCGTTGGTGCTCGAGTACTGAGGAGGAGTAGAAGGTGTTTCCCAAGCACGTTAAAACCTGGCTTCCTGAATATTTTTTTCGCGAAAACAATAGAACATACACGGGCATGATGAAGGATATAAGCGGTCTCCAGAGGAATCACTGACTCTTGCTAATATTTAGAAGATGCAGCGGTAGCCCATAGGTGAAAGTGATGCACATGAAGATATTTTAAATTAAATGGATCATAACTAGTTAATTACTACTCCCTCTGTTTTGGGAAAAGTGATACTTTCACTTTTTCATTTTAACCTAAAAATAGGCCAAATTGAAAAAGTAAAAGTATCTCTTTTCCAGAAACGGAGGAAGTATAAATTACTATTGTTTATTGTCGTTTTATGTTAATGTTTTGTTACAAAAAAATTTAGAGTACCTAGGAAAAAGCATCACTGTGGATAAGTTTGATTGTGTCAATGACATTGCACAAAGGCAATTAGGATTTGGAATTTACTTTAGTGCAATCATTTTGGTCGGGAGATTCGCTTAGCTATAGCTTAAATGTAGCCAAACGAAATAAGAGTGAAGGTGCACCTCACATGGAGGAGGAGCATTGCTTAGCTAATGTTGACAGAAACTTAGTTCTCGGTTTTTTCTTTTTCTTCCAAATTTTATTTTAATGTGTCTAGTAGATAAATATTGTTTATGGAAAAAAAAAATGGAGATAAAATAGGAAAAAAAAAAATTAGTAAAATAAAAGAGTTTGGAAACTCAGTATCCGTCCAAAAAGTCACAGAAACTAAGTTTCCGTGTCTCATCGCTTAGCTCAAGGATGGATCAGATTTGATCCACTTTTTTTTTTTCTTTTTTTTTATAACGAACGAAGCCATGTGAAATCGCCACATTAAAACCAAGCAGATGACCATAGTTTTTTTATTCACTTCCTTACACAAGGATAATTTATGTTCCGAATAATCACTAAGATAACATTGGAAACTGAGTGATTCATGTTTTATATCAAAAATTCTTTCTTCCAGTTGAACAATAAGTTCAAAGAAATCTTCTAGATAATTAATGGTTTTTCCAGTTTCTGAAAATGGTTGAGGAAGCTCTGCAATTCAGTCATATTTTCAGGATTTGAATAGGGTGATGAATTCTAATTTTCCACATGTACTGAAAAAGTAGTAATAGAAGACCATTAATTGAAGTCGGACCAAAAACGGATTTTGAATAAGGCAATTGTACCTTATGTTTTTCTATTATTTAAACAGGGTGAATAATTCCAATTTTCCAGATGTACTGAAAAGGTAGTAACAGAACACCATTAATTGAACCCAAAACAGATTTTGAATAAGGCAATTGTATCTTATGTTTTGGATTCATCTTTCTTTTGTCATGTGTAAAATGCTTAATCAAGAGTTTATCAGAGAAACTTTGTACTTGATTTTGACAAAGAAGGATTGTGTGACCGATTACTAGTAGCTTTTTATGAGAGATTATTCATGAAGTACTGATGTACGTTGACTGAGTCATTTTTAGGCTTTCCTTCACCATTCCTGCTTTGACTCATGTTATATAAGTTGGATCGCACCAAACATAAATGGTTAGATCTTTTCGTGTTTGCCTTCTCTGATACCAATTGAAATGACGAGGGTACTAAGTACACCATAATATTTTCGATATCAACCTATAAGTCTGATTCCTTGTGTGATCGCCTATGGAAAAAGAAGTCGAGACAATACAACAACAAGATAATCACTTGATAATAGTTATGGTACAAGACCGATTTACTATAGGATCAATATCAAGTACTTGGGATTAACGTACAAGTGCAATCACTTTAATTATAACTTAAACAAATTATAATGCAGAAATTAAAGTAAAAGCACACAACAAGATTTTGTTGAGGATGGAACCGCAAATGTAGAAAAACCCCGAGACCAAGTCTAGTTTCGAATACTCTTAGAATTAAGCCGCTATATAATGACACTACCAACTTTGTATAGTTGAGACCAAGTAAACTACCACCTAGTTACCTAGTTTCCTCAATATCCTTGCCCCTACAACCAATCTGTCCAAACCACGTGAATCCTAAGATAGAGTCCACTATCTTAAGTTGCTTCAGCCCCTATCAAGACTTTAAGCACTCAACCTTTTAGATCGTCTTCCAAACAATAAAAAAACTAATTGGTTTGGTAACCACTCTTCCGATCTCAATAAATCAACTAGATACATATTGAAAACACTGGGGCTACCAAAACACACTACCAACTTTTTTATAGGCAATCTGTATGCACAACTTCGAGAGTAAAAACTCAATCATGGAAAGTGTATAGAGTTATATATCTCTCTCTCTTGTTATTAGAACGTTTACAGAATTGAATCCATGAACCTAATTACATAGAGAGTTCTTGGACGGTACCAAAGACTAATATCCAAGAATCAATCAAGTCGTATCCAACAAACTAGGTCGGACGTGTCTACTGTGATTGATCAACGCACAACCTGTAAATTTCAATTATAAAGATAAAAATTATAATGCGGAGAAAAAAAAATAACATAGACACCAAAAATTTTGTTAACAAGGAAACTCTAAATGCAGAAAAACCCTGGGACCTAGTCCAGATTGAACAACAAAATATATTAAGATACTACAAACACTAGCCTACTACCAATTAACTTCGGTCTTGATTGTAGTTGAGCCCTAAAAGGAAGTCCACCAATTAAGGTACAGTCGTGCTCCTTACACCTCTTGAATCCCGCAGGACTCTGCTCTATTGATTCCCTTAGATGACGTCACACCAACTAAGAGTTTCTTCAACTCAATTGAAGACTTTAAACCAAATATGTCTCCCACGGATTAAGCCTATAATTGATTTCTTGATTTACGATCGAAACGGATGATCAGATCAAACGTAAGATCAAGGTGATGGAAATCGATAGCAATTTGACAGAAGTCTAGCTATCCTCAAAATCCGGACTTATGCAACCCGAAGTGCATTATTCACCTCATAAGTATAAAACTTGGGGAATCACAAAGTTTGAGACGAATAGAACTTTGTGATATTTATATATCTTGTTCAAGTGATAAATCAACAATCGAACAAGATCTGGATACTCAAGTTATTCATAGGATCAGCTGTGGATTCGACCATGAATTCAGAATAATAAAATAGGTATTACCATTCCATGGGATCGTGGATTCGACCACAGAATCGGAGTAATGAAAGTAGTTATTACCATCTCATGAGATCAGTCATGGATTCGATCATGAAATCGGAGTAATGAGATTATCTATTAAAATTCCATGAGATCAGCCGTGGATTCGACCATGAAATCAGAGTAATAAGTGGTGATATTACCATTTCATGAGACCAGTCATGGGTTCGACCATGAAATCGGAGTAATATCTATTACCATTTCATGAGATCAGCCGTGGATTCAATCATGAAATCGGAGTAATACATTTATCTATTACCATTTCGATCATGAAATAGGAGTAATGAGATAAGATAGATTATCTTCTAGGAATTCAGTGGTGAATGTCATGGTAGAATTGGATCTCTTGCGTATAGTTAGTGAAACAGCGAGTGTTGACGAAGTCCTGAAGACGTTATTGCTCTCAATCTTACGGAGAACCGCCTGGATCTATACACGATCTCTCTATATAGTCAGGGAACAGTGAGTGTCACCGACATCCTGAAGGCATTATTGCTCTCAATCTTACGGAGAACCGCCCAATCGTTCTTCTATGTAGAGGGGGTCTCTCTCATGTAGTCAGGGAACAGTGAGTATCACCGACGTCCTGAAGGCGTTATTGCTCTCAATCTTACGGAGAACCGCCCAATTACGTTATTCTACATAGAGGGCACGACGAAATGCCAGGGATCGAACGCTCAGCTAGTGGAGGCTTTTCGAAAGACATATTCATCGTGGATTCGTAAAATATGAATCGTCGCTTGCCTGAAAGCCGTGTCAGAAACATGCATCATGATTTTACGGTTTTGCCCTTTGTTAAAAATACACCATCTACATTAAGTCCCCTGCTTAGTGAGGGATAGTCATGTTCCACAGTAAGCATAAAATGGTGATTTTCAGTCGACGAGATCAGTGGTTGAACTCATTCTACAAAGGTATTATCATAATCCTCGATTTGCTCTAATGGTGTCATGTACGAGCAAATATTTGGGTGAGGACCCTGATGTTATAATAGAATGTGATTCCATGAGCACAGAGAGATGAAGCATCGATGATTTGGTCGGTCAAAAGTCCATTTTTGGTCGATTTAGGATTTATGGGCCCGAGTCCAAAAAGGGACACCAGTGTTTTATTAGGTTTTGGAAATAAAATTAATATAAAGGGAAGGGACCCTAAAATTCTTTTATTTTTGATCGACCAAGCACCTCCCTCTATTCACCATTCTCACGCGAGTTGCAGCAAGGGAAAAAGTTTTTTGCCGGATTTCACGCGTCGCCGATCACCGCCGTTTGTCGTCCGGTCAATATCCGGCCGGCGCCGACCAGGTACGTCCGAACTTTTTTTTTTAACTGTATTTTTGGTATTTTCATGAATTGTTCATAAAACAAAATTTCATGTGAGTATGTGGATGTAGGTTTTATGAAATCTCGTTTCTTTTGAAAATACGTATGCGCGTTCGTTCAATAGTTTAAGAAACGAGCAAAAAATACCTAATATGAAAGAGATACATATATTATTGAATAGACATGGTCTAGTTGCAGTAGAGAAAATTTTGTTTATAAGGTTTCATGAAAACCCAAATTTGTTTTCAGAGTATGAACTTTCACAAATATTTTTGAGAATGTAGGTTTGTTCGTAGTAGAAGTAATAAACAATGATCCTTAGAGTTTAAAGGGATTTTCAAAAGACCTGTAGTTCATGATAAAATTTATTTGCGAACTTTCAAAATTTTGTTTGAAACATGTAGACTTTTACAAAATAGCAAAGACCCTCGTTCGAATGCTCGTTTGAGCAAAAGTTCTTTTTTTTATATACATAATTTACGTGAGTTATTAACTCACGATTTTTTTTTTTTAAATACGTGACCTGTTCACGATTTTGTTTAAAAAGAAAATCAAACTTTGATTTATGGAAAATTGTTGAAAGCAAACAATATTTGGTGAATTCGTTAATTTGTAGTGTATATATGAGTTTGGTGATTTTCAGTGTATGTACACGTAAAAATCAGCGAATGTTCATATGGAAGGTTGTATGAATCATTCACGGTTTCATGAAAAGTCAGGTGTTTGACTTTGAATTTTGCTCATTCTCGCAGGTTTGAAGAAACAAACAAGTTTTTCAGAATTTTACGTTATTATCACTAAGTTCATGAAACCGTAAACAGGTAAGAGTTAAGGATTACCATTTTTGTAGACGTTGATGTGAGCATCATAATGATTCTGTTGCTTCAATTCCATTGTGTTGATGAAATTTATGCATGAATGTCACAGCAACTTTCCAAAGATGACTGATTCCCGCGCTTCTGAAGATGATGTTTCTAAAGAGATAACTCCCAGAGAGGACGTTTCTACAGACGCGTCTACCAGAGATGATGATTGTCGAGTACACTCGCACCATTTTATGGGGCTTACTCAGTGGTAGTCCAGATGCCCGATTGTTGAGTATTTATTACTAATTCATGAAATGCAGTGGAGAATGATTCATGACACTGGGCAATAAAAGTGAGTAGTTTTTATTATCAATTCATAGGATCAGCCGTGGATTCGACCATGAATTTCTGAATAATAAAATAGGTATTACCATTCCATGGGATCATGGATTCGACCACATAATCGGAGTAATGAAAGTAGTTATTACCATCTCATGAGATCACTAGTGGATTCGATCATGAAATCGGAGTAATGAGATTATCTATTACCATTTCATGAGATCAGCCGTGGATTCGACCATGAAATCGGAGTAATAAGTGGTGATATTACCATTTCATGAGACCAGCCGTGGGTTCGACCATGAAATCGGAGTAATATTTATTACCATTTCATGAGATCAGTCGTGGATTCGATCATGAAATCGGAGTAATACATTTATCTATTACCATTTCGATCATTAGTTGGGTTAATGAGATAAGATAGATTATCTTCTAGGAATTCAGTGGTGAATGTCACGGTAGAATTTAATCTCTTGCGTATAGTCAGTGAAACAGCGAGTATTTCCGAATTCCTGAAGACCTTATTGCTCTCAATCTTACGGAGAACCGCCTGGATCTATACACGATCTCTCTACATAGTCAGGGAACAATGAGTGTCACTGACGTCCTGAAGGAGTTATTGCTCTCAATCTTACGGAGAACCGCCCAATCGTTCATCTATGCAGAGGGGGGTCTCTCTCATGTAGTCAGGGAACAATGAGTATCACCGACGTCCTGAAGGCGTTATTGCTCTCAATCTTACGGAGAACCTCCCAATTACGTTATTCTACATAGAGGGCACGAAGAAATGCCAGGGATCGAACGCTCAGCTAGTGGAGGCTTTTCGAAAGACATATTCATCGTGGCTTCGTAAAATATGAATTGTCGCTTGCCTGAAAGCCGTGTCAGAAACATGCATCATAATTTTACGATTTTGCCCTTTTTTGAAAATCCACCATGTACATAAGCGGGGGACACCCTAAACTACCTAAGACGAAAATATACCTAAGGTAATGCCATCACGATCACGAAACCGGATGATTTCCTGCCATAACAAGAAATATCCAGAATCAAGGTACTCGCCTTTGGCTAACACAATAATCACTTGACCGAGATATTGCCCTCCAAGCAATGGTTAATAAGCAAGTGACTCAAATAACTGATCACTTAACCCAGGGGAAAGTGTAACCTAAACTGGACACTATTAAAGAATCAAGCCCATGAAGGCATAAGACTAAGGAGAGAAAGGAAATATGTTATACCCGAAGTCCAACATAGTAAGAGATGCCCTATGCGATTAAGGAACTGATCACTCCTTGGCTTTGTCACCCATGGTTGGACCAATAGTATGCATAAAAAACCCTTAGAGCCATCAAAATAAACACGTTATGTGGAGCAAGAAAAAACTATCATCCATTCCAACAAATCTGGTAATTACAAGTATTGTTCGCCTCCAACATTTGAGGACTTTCCAAAACAAAAAATTAAGTCAGCAAAACAATGCCTCACGAACAACAGAGGACTTGTTAACAGTATTACCCTTAAACATTACCTCGGAATGAGCATGAGGACTTACTACCAACCTTACATCACCTCGGATACAACACGAGGGCATATTAACCAAAAGAGCCAAATGAGTTCTCAAATCTAAAAATAAAACAAGGAGAATCACAATTGTGCCTCTCCAGGAGCATCCCGCTCGGCATCCATCTGATCCTCTCCCTCGGCAGCATCAGGAGCAGCTATATCACCCGACTGGGGCATATGCGATTCCAATCTCGGATCAACACCACCATCACGAGCAGGTTCAGCCTCGTGCAACATCCCATCATCTCCAAGTCGCCAAAACATGGCAG
>JAJJWW010007950.1:0-72071 GCA_023531295.1 Papaver armeniacum
TGCACCTTCATTTAGGTTTGAGTAACCGTACCTAAACGTGTACACTTAGTCGGTTCAACAATAGTTAACCAACAGTTAGCCATATGAGCACTTTCATATCAACCTTATTCATCTTTACCATAACTAGTTCAAATGACTCAAATGAACTAGTTAGAGAGTTGTTCAATTTCTTAGATCTCATATTAGTATACAAGACACAATCGAAGCAAAATCGTTTCGATTCGTACTCGAATCAATTCATGAAGCAAAATCCCCTTATTATATAAATATTTTTATTTCATGAACAAACCGATTTTAGAAAGTAACCTCGCTTAGGTATGCAAACGTGTACACATACTTAAGTGGCCAAGTTTAGTTTGTTTTTACTTCCAAACTCCAGCGAGAAATTCACGGACGTGAAAACTTCCGCCATGATATGCATACTTACTGTACACATACTTACCGTACACATACTTACCCGTATTTCCAACAATCGCCAGTACGCGTACAAGTACGCATACTTTAGGTTCCGTTTTGGACTTTTACACAATTGTGATAACACACTATGTTTATATCCAAACATGGTTACTTGTTCTAAACTCTCATTTCAATCATTAAAACTTTCTTAGAGGATGTTAATATAGTTGTTATCCACAAACTATTTTCATCAAGCGATTTTCAAGTTATTGAAATAATCAACATGACTTTCGTCACGAGTAAAGATGAACTTGGCTAAAGCGAAAGCTTACCAACACATATTTCGAGAAATAGATAAGCGAGATAAACTAAACTGAAATAGCAAATGTGTATAATTGAAGTCTATATAGTTATACGACTTTTGTCTCAAATAGGAGATAGAGTAGATAGACTTTTGGGTGATAGATAAGTTCAAGTCTCCACATACCTTTTGTCGATGAAGTTCCACAAGTTCCCTCGAGTAGTTCTTCGTCTTCATTTGATGAACGCCGTGAGTCTAAAGCTCAACTACACTTACTATCCTAATCGAGACTTAGCTATAAGTAGACTAGAAATCAAGACTTATAGTTTTGGAAACTAAACTTGACAAACAAGCTTGAGATAGAACGCTTGCGAGTTCCACTCGAGCAATGCTCTAATGAACATGTCACATAAAATTTAAACTTATCATCGAGAATCAAATTTTAATTAATCAATAAATAACCACACAAGATATTATTCCAAGTATTCTAATAGTCTTTGTTTCATTTGTAGCAAAAATGTTCCCCTGACAATCCTCGAGATTTACACTTAATGATGAGATTTCTTGTGGAATATTCTCCGAGATTTCGCGTGATGTGTTCTTGATGGAAGTTGTGATTTCGATGATGAAATATGAACCATTAGAGGATTGGTAGTATTCCTCGTGATGTGTTCTTGATAGATGAGAAAATTCAGATGCTTGATGAATCAACTCTCCTAAAGCTTTTGCTCTTGATAATTGTCGGTAGATGAAAAGATGCCTCAATGAGTAAGAGCTCACAGCATGTTTTTATGGAGACATAAGGATTAGAAATGTGTACCTTTTCGGTTGAAATTCCACTTCTATTTATAGGCTATTTAGTAATTGTATCCAATCCGGTCTTCGTCAGATACATTTTCACTATGTATACGGGACCAAATGATTTCGGGTTCATCCTACTTGCAAACAATTTTACCTTTGTTAGGATCTCTAATTTCCAGGTTATACCTGATCTTACTCTGACTCACCATTTTCTATGTATTTCTAACCTCCAAAGTTTGAATATGTACCTGGTCTCCTCGATGAATCGATTCTCCCATTTTCTAGGATCAGTAATTTCCGGGTTTGAATATATTCTGATTTTTCCAATAAGCGATTCACTATTTCTAGGGATATAATGAATCTAGTCATTTAGTGTAGAAGGATAATTGCTAAACTGCGTCCCAAGTAAACCCCTATTTTTTTTACCCAAGATCCAATATTTGTCTTAGGCACAATTATTTCCAAATTACATGGTGCAAACATTTTGGAAGCACATCTAGAAATAATTTTGCTTATAACTTATCTGGATCGAAAAAGTTTATGAAAGCAAAATAATTTTGCTTATAACTTAACATGCTATGAACGTTTCAACAAAACCATCCAAAAAAATCATCATCATTCAAAGTTCAAACTCTCCAAATTCAACGACTCAAAAAAAGTTAAAAAAGAATTTTAAGGTCCCAATTTCACTCATGATTTAGACTAACTCAATGTCTCAAACAGTAAAAAGAGAAGATCACAAAAGTAAAATTCCTTTTGTAAAGAAAGAAACAAGACCACTCCACACCAAGCACCAACCCACTAACACCATTTAATACTCTTCACTCCAAAAAAAAATCTCTCACACTCTCACTGTCTCCAGTCCACTGGTGGTGTGTAATGGATTCGATTCAATTCATTTTCTTCCATTCAAAACAAAAATAAATTCAATTGATACCTTCGAATTTAATGCAGCAGCTGGAAACCCACCCACCACCACCACCTCCCCTCCTCCTCAAAAAAATATCCTTCTCTCTCCTCCCCCAAAAATGAAGAATAGAAAACCCTTCTTCTCTCTTCCCCCTTCGAAATGTCCACCACCCCTATCCCCACCCCCAGTGCTTCCTCCACCACCACCACCACCACTCCTGTGATACCCAGCAGTTTGGCACCCAACTCTTTCAATCCTTATACCTTCAACATCACCGACCAAAACTCATCTGGCGGCGGTGATTATTTCTTGCAAAACCTGAGCAACTTAGGCCTGGGTTATGCGATTGCTATTGCTCTAGGCTTTCTGGTTCTGCTCTCGACACTATTATTAGCTTCTTATGTATGTTGCCGTGCCCGTGCACGCAACCGAAACAACAATCATCAATCACACCATCATCATCAGAGTGATCATGTGAGTCACAGTAATAATGGGATTATACTGCCGAGAATTATATTTGTAGCTGAAGATGATGATGAGGAGAATGGTATGCGAGCAGATGAGGAGAATATTGTTATGGGTCTTGATCAGATGGTTATAAATTCATACCCCAAATTTTGTTATTGCAAAAATGAAAAGGATTTTGGGAATAATGATTCGGTGTGTTCGATTTGTTTGTGTGATTATAAAGATGGTGAAATGTTGAGGATGATGCCGGATTGTAGACATTATTTTCATCTTATTTGTGTTGATGCCTGGTTGAGGCTTAATCCGTCGTGTCCTGTTTGTAGAAATTCTCCATTACCAACTCCATTGTCTACTCCTTTATCTGAACTTGTTCCTCTTTCTCATTATCCTGCTGGGAATCGAAGAAGGTAGCCCCAATCTTTTACTTTTTTTTTTTTTTGGTGATTTTTAGTTTTAGTAATTAGTACTAGTTCTGGCTTGTTTTTTTCATTTTGGTGTCTTGATTATGTATAAATTTTGTGGTTAAAGGTTTGGAATTTTAATGGAATCTTGGATTGATTTACTGTGATTATTATGAAATTCTTATGGGGTTTGCTTATTTTGGGTTCCTGAGTAATGGGGTTCTGTTAATGTGTTGAATTGTGCTGAAATTTTGTAGATTTGTAGTGATTGAATCATGTATAATTGTAGTGTTCTTTTGATTTCTTCGTATTGGAGGCATCTAATTGTGCTGAAATTTACAAGTTTATGTGATTGAATCATGTACAATTGTAGTGTTCTTTCGATTTTTTTTTTTTTCGTATTGGGCATCTAATTCTGCTGAAATTTACTAGATTATGTGATTGAATCATGTATAATTGTGCAGTGTTCTTGAATTTCTTTGTATTGGGTGGGCATCTAACTATACAAATGTTCTTGAGTGACAACATTAGACTCAGGCATCATGAACCCATAGCCATAGGTCCAATTCATTTTGAAACATGTTGAGACACTGAAATCAACTATAAGATCAATTCAATGTAGGCAAAATGGAGTTTGCATAGAAAATCTTAGTATTGCCATAAGCCATAAGTTGCAGTAGCTACTAGGGTGAAGCAGCACTCCTGTCTTTTGTTAAGCCATTCGGCTAACTTGTTGAGTATGATGCGAATTGTTACATTGGTACGGAAATTGATCTTAAGCGAAACGGGGTTTGCTCAGAAAATTTCAGTGTTGCCATAAGCCACAAGGTGTAGCAGCTACTAGGATGACTGAGGTTATTCGGATTACTCGTGTCGAATGATGTAGATAGTTCACCATTGTATTGCTCTTCCAGGGATTTGTTTTTTTTGCATTCTTACAGTAGTGTCATTATAACTACAGAGATTGTTTGCAGTGGCAATTTTCTTGTTCACCTTCAGTGGTTTGTTTTTAACTTGTTGTCTATGACATACAAGAACAGTTTGATGAGATTAGAAAAATTGACATTTCAATGAAAGATCACATTCAACTAGCTCTTTGATCACAGGGTTTGTTACCAAAAGCATAACATTGAGAGGAGAAGAAGTTGAGAAAATTCAACTCTCATCTCATAGTCATTACTGTTAGTTAAGAGTCACATGGACCACCTTCAAGTCCACTCATTTTCTTCTATTATTGGACTAGTAAGTACTAATATGGATCAAGCACTTAAAGTTTGGCTTAAAATCCCATTAAAACACTCCATTTTGTTAGGTTTACAAGATAGTAGGTCTAGAATTTATAAGCCTTCACCAAGTGCTTTTAATACAGTTAAACATTTGTTGTTCTTTTGTATTTGGAGAAAATGGTGAAAGCTAATCCCCTCAAAATCTCAGATAGATAGAACACATTGAATTTTACTGAGTTTATGTGGCTGAGATTTAAAACACATGAGTATAAATCTGTTAGAACACAGTGACTTCTACTAGATTTTTTTGACTGAGATTTTAAACAGGTAGTATAAGTTGGATGGTATTTTCAAGAAAGCATGATTTCATTTCAATTCATTTGAATAAGAGTGTATTGATGTGAATGGATTTTTCTAATAGTTAAAGACCAACAATGAAACAACTACCCATATGTTCATCAATAAAATCAGGCTTCCATTACTTCTTCAATAAAATCAGAATCAAATCTAATCCCAAGTAAAACCCTATTTTTTTATAATTGTTGGAAGATTTCTCCAACTCTTCCAAATATAAAATATTCAAAGGGTTTGAGTTTGAGATGTTCAAGAACAAAGTCAATTCATTGGTTATTGGTCTTCTTACTTTTATGGAACCCCACACCCCACCATGTGTTCCCTGTTTCCAGCACAATTTCAGCTTTGGAATCTTCTTCTTCTTGTGCCATGTGGGTCTACTCTTCTTGGAGACTGAACATTGGATTGGTCAGTGAACTGAACTCATACTCAGACAAGGAAGTCAGTAGATCTACCCACTGGTGTCCAAAGTTTTTCTTTTGCATCATCCTAAACCTCAAATCCTCAAAAAAAAAGTGGTTTCAGAAACAGTGTTGAAGTGGCATGCCTTGGGTCTTTTTTTGTGAATGCTTGAGATGAACTTCATTGCTCCATTGTTTGTTTGTACATGAGACAAAGTACTGGAATATCATCATTAGCATATGCATCAATGCCTTGGAAATTGCAACTGATCTAGAGAGGATGAGGCCTGAGAATGCCTTACAGTGCACATAACAAAGGCTTCAAGAATGCTCCAAAAGAGTAAAGTGAACTCTACTCTCAAAATCCTGCATTTCCCATCTTCAAATATCTCAAGAATTTGCAAAAGTCTTCAGGTGATCTCTCTATCTTTGATCATCTATCTTCTTATGTCATTTAAGCGGATTGAACCCTGTTTAGATTGTTCTTGTTCTCATTGAAACAATATTAGTTTTGAAGGAGGAAAAACAATGAGAAATTCAAGTATTTTTAACAAGTTAGGCATATGGAAAGGGGGAATAAATAGCTTCATCTTTGCATTAGGCTTCTTTGGTCTTGTCCTTAGTGTTGGAACCATATCCAGATTCTACTCTCCTAGTTCTCTCATGAATACTGAATCCTTGTGCAAATCTGTCAACACTGAGACACAAGGAGGAGGAAAGGAAAGCTCTGCAGCTAACAAGACAATACAAGCGGTGATTCGGAAGATTGAAGAAGAGATGAGAAATATGAAAGATGCACCAGCTAAATCAGCAGCATTGAGGTACAATACTTTCCTTGCAGATATATTAGGTGTTCTTAAATCAGCTCAAGTGCCTGTAACACAATTTGAAATGGCAAATTTGGATAGAGTGGTTCACCCTTTAGCGAAAAGTAGTGAAGAAGCCGTAGAACCGGCAAATTATTTCCTGACTGAAGAGATTAGAAAGTATGTTAAGATCAAGCCAAACAGACTTGGGAAGCAGAATTTCATGGGAGCTAATGGAACATTTACTAGTATAGGACATGCTTGTTTTTCAATGAAGAGTGATTTGCAAGAATATATGGATTACGATGTTGGAGATATCTGCAAAGATGATTGGAAACTTGCTCAGAAGTTGATGGTTCATGGTTGCGATCCACTGCCTAGGCGGAGATGTTTTTCGAGAGCTCCAAAACTGTATTACAAACCGTACCCCATCAATGAATCGCTGTGGAAGCTTCCTGACGATCGAAATGTCCGTTGGAGTGGGTACAGATGCAAGAATTTCACATGTTTAGCTAGCAATACTTCAAGAAAAGGATTCTTCAAATGTGCAGAATGTTTCAACCTTACCCACCATGAAAAACCGAGATGGATTGAACCTGTTGCTCTAGACCCCAGATTGAACACAACTGCGGATTTTCTGATACCCGAAGTGCTAAATATTAAACCGGGGGAGATTCGGATTGGATTGGATTTCAGTGCTGGGACAGGAAGTTTTGCTGCAAGAATGAGGGAGTTCAATGTTACAATTGTTACAGCTACAATCAATTTTGGAGCTCCTTTTAGTGAAATGATTGCTCTTCGAGGACTAATCCCGCTTTACTTGACTATAAACCAACGACTGCCATTCTTCGATAACACTCTCGATATTATACACACGACGAGATTTCTAGACGGGTGGATTGATTACATGTTTCTAGACTTTGTGTTGTATGACATGGATAGAGTTTTGAGACCTGGTGGTCTGATTTGGATTGATAGTTTCTTTTGTTTGAAACATGATTTGAGAAATTATCTGGAGACATTCAAGATACTTAGATATAAGAAACATAAATTCGTTGTTGTGCCTAAGCTGGATAAAGATGATGACCGAGAAGTGTTCTTCTCAGCAATACTTGAAAAGCCACCAAGGCCATTTTGATGTCTTTCTCCGTTTTGTTCTTTACGCACATTTCTTTAATGTAATACATATATTTATTAGCTGCCTCTGTGAATTTGCTGAATAAAGATAGATAGTTTGCTAAAACTTTGAATCATAATTGAAGAATTTAAAGCATACAAAATCACCACCTTGTTACTACCAAGTGATGTCGACGATACACAATGTATAACAGGAGGAAAATAAGTTACAGCTGTTTGTAGAGAAGGGAGTGAAACCCATTGTTTGGTCAGTGGATTACAAATATAGTACCTACAGAGAAGTCTTGAACTGTTCCAATGTGCACAAACAACCAAACCATTGCTTGTATCTAGAACTCTTAGTTTTCGTGCTCTCTCCTTGAATGGGTTTATATCTAACATGAATTTAAAGGTGAACCCATCTATATATCCGGAGTGAGTTTTGGGGCAAGCGAGTCTATAGTTGTTGTCTCTACGCCAGAAGCATGTCCATGGTAGACTACGAGTTGATTGTCTGTTTATGAAACATGGGTTGGAAAGTAGAGAAAGCCATACCTTTGATAAGCACCTGAGTTTATAGACAGATTTCAATGGGAGATGGGAAAATATCTCAAGCAGTACATCATCAGGTAGTAATGTAGCCATATTCTTGTTGTTGCTGTAGATTTCCTCTTTTTAGTGCACAGCAACATAAGTCTTAGTACCTTGAGCGCTTTTACTAATGAATCACCCATCGCCATACTTGTTTCACTCTTGCTTCAGTTTCTCCTTCGGGTATATTTATTAAATACCCCTAATTTTGACACCCAACAAATATACCCTTATAAAACAATACAAATACCTCTATCATTTAAATACCTTATGCATTAAAAAATAGATTACCTTAATACCCTCACTTACAATATTATTTTACATTTAAAAATCTTATCCATTAAAAAATAGATTTTTCTATTATTTCATTTCACCACCACCAAAATGCCTGACCACCACCACCACCAATCCGCCGCCACCACCACCGCCACCACCACCACTTACTAAATACAACCACCAATAATATTTCATCACCGCCACCACCACTCCACCACCGCCACCACTTACTAAATACAACAACCACCACCGCCGCAGCCACCACCGGGCCACACACGCTGCCGCGCCGCAAAGTCAATATTAGGTGTCAACAAGCTGAAGTTGATCCAAAAAATCAAAAGTTCAAAAATATTTGTCAAATTTGGTTGTTGATTCCCTAAAACTCAGGTCAATTTATATTGTTGATACACAAATATTGGTTGTTGATTCCATTTTTCCATTGTTGATACACAAACATTGGTTGTTGACTCCTTACACAAAGATCAATTTCTAAGGTCAATTTCTATTGTTGATACACAAATATTGGTTGTTGATTCCATTTTTCCGTTGTTGATACACAAACATTGGTTGTTGATTCCATTTTTCCATTGTTGATACACAAACACTGGTTGTTGATTCCATTTTTCCATTGTTGATACACAAACACTGGTTGTTGACTCCCTAAACTAAGGTCAATTTCTATTGTTGATACACAAATATTTGTGTATCTTGGTGAGATATAAAATAACAACCATTGTATGGAAACACATTTTAGAAACTTGACCTCTAATTGATATATATAATTGAAATACAAAAGATTTCCAATCAAGACAATCTAAATGAAACAAAGATAAACATTTATGTACTAAAATTATGAACTGACGTGAATCGAACACGCATCTTCGACGTGGAGTCGGGTGTGTTACCATTACACCACAAGTTCGTCAAAAAATAACTACCTCAATGCTTCGCAATTCAACTCACACTATTCAAGCAAATGAAATTGTTAAATCATACATGTAGTTATGGTTTGAAAACTAAAACTTGGAATCAACAAATCATAGAGATATGGAGTCACGCACCTTTGGGATATCCCATACATCTTTTCTACAACCCATTTATGCATTCCCTGCTCAAACCACCAACAAAATCAATCTCTATTCAAACTCCTGCTGCTAACTCAATTTCATTATCTCGGCACACCACCGGTTTCGCCTTCAAACTCCATATCTGCAATGCCCGGACCACCGGTAGTTGCATTATAAAACTTAGCGGCAATAACTACCCTAACCATTTATGGCATAAATGGAATCAACAACAATAGTTGATCCATAAAAAATGGCATCAACAACAATAGTTGATTCCGTTTATGGCATCAACAATGATAATTGAACCCTAAAGCGAAGTCCAGATATCTTTCTACCATGGAAGTTAATACCGAAAAACTATACTGTAAAATGGATCCGGGAGCATTATTGACATCATTTTCATGTATCATAGCAACAAATAACCAACAACCACCAAGCTCAACTCATCGAAAATCAACCAACACCAAGCAAACACCACTCCTTCTCTTTCGGACATCAACAATAATACCCCTTCTTCCAAAACCACCAACTCCTTGGTCAAACTCGGGAACAACCGAACCATGGTAACATCACATCCATCACCCACCATGAGTTCACGGCTCAACCTCCAACACCATAACCTCAAATTCGGCTCACCCTGCAATACCAACGGTAACATCAATTTCTTTGATATTAAGATCACACCTATCTATCTTCAATAATCAATTTTCTTACCATATCACTAATTTTTCAGATCTGAAAATTAACGACATCGAAATTATCAAACTTAAAATCAAGTTTATTGGTTCAAATGAATTGTTGTGAATCGGTCTTGGATAGTTGTTGTTGATGATCTCACTCAAACCATTCAAACCTCCTTCTTGAATCTCTTGGGAAAAAAATAAAAAAACGTGGAGGTAGAGATGCGATGGTGGTAATGTTGATGGTGGTGGTGGTAATTAATAACGTCGGAGATACAGATGGTGGTGCAATGAAGATGATGGTGGCAAATTTGATTTCAAGATCTAAAACTAAAAGAAATAGAATCTAACGAGAGATAAATCGAAACCAATTTTAGTGATAGATCTGCAACTAATAGTGGAGGAGGTGTGGTGACGATGGCGGCGACGGAGATGATGGTGGTAGGTGGTAATGATGGTGGTTCTAGTTACGAGAAGTTCTCGTTGATTAATCGATCTACATAGATGGTGGTGGTGGATTTGGGGGAAGTATAAGAGGTGATGATAGAACTGGTGGCGGGATAAGTGGAGGTGGCGCTGGAGTTGAGGCAGAGACGATGAAGATGAAAAGTTATCCGAAAATGAAAATCGATTTTTCTTTAAAAACATAATCAATATGAGGGTAAATTTGTATTGTTGCATAATCTTTAATGGACCCCTGATGGGCTTTGGATGGAGAGGGGTATTTTTATTGTAGGATAAGGGTAGTTGTGTAGCCCGTCAAAATTGATGGCAATTATATAATTCCCACTTCTCCTTCTGCTTCTGAATGCTTAAAACCCTAAACTTATGGGGAGGCGAGTTCCATCCCCAGCTTACCCAGTGATGGGCCCAAATTCCCTTGTTTCCAATTTATGACGGCCCCCAAAGTGTGTCCCAAGTATAATTTGCTACTTTGCTTGCATGCTTTTGTCTTCCTTATTGTGTGCAATATTTGGCCAACCCTATTTAAAGGTTTTGAGATTAGGGTTTAAAGCATTCAGAGAGGCCATGACCACTAGTATAATAGGAGAAACAGAAGCAGGAGACAGAGTTGCTGTCCTCGATGATGATGATGGGTTATTCATCACTGAAAGCACTTAAACTCAAGGTACTAAAACTTAACTAAACCTTAGTGATGATCTTCTTTGAATCTTCTGTTTTCCAAAACAATGATCTTCTTTCATTGTTTATGCCTTTATGGCCATTGGATTAGGAAACCTATCTCAACGTGGAAACTGATACAAACAGGAAACCCACTGTTTTCGGCTGTCATATTTGGATCACCGTAATAAAAGTTTTTGAATTTAGGGTCTTAATTCTTAAAAATTCAGACGTCATGACATGCACTAGAAGAAACAGAAGCAAGAGTTGTGGCAGACAAGTTGCGTCTGTTTATTTTTGGTTGTCCTCGATGATGATGACGGTTAATTCATTACTGGGAGCACTTAAACTAATGGTGCTAAAACTTATCTTGTTGTGCACTGAAAAGAGAAAATCTACAACAAGAACTGTCGAATACGGTTATGAATTACCAGATGATGTACTGCTTAAGATATTCTTCCATCTCCCACTGAAATCTGTCTACAAATTCAAGTGCGTGTCAAAAGTGTGGCAGTCTCTACTTTCCAACCCATGTTTCGTAAACAAACAAGCCACAATTCGTAGTCTACCATGGGTATCTCTCGACTGTATAGACTTTGAAGGTATTAAACTTGTTTGTCCCAAAACTCATTGCAGATATCTAGATTCTTACGATGGGTTCACCTTTAAATTCATGTTAGATATAAACCCATTCAAGGAGATGATACCAAGACTAAGAGTTCTAGATTCAAGCGATGGTTTGGTTCTTTGTTCGCATTGGGACAGTTCTAGACTTCTCAGTAGGTACTATATTTGCAATCCAGTTACCAAACAATGGGTGTCACTACCTTCTCCAAAAGCAGCTGTAACATATTACCCGCGTAGTATAGAATGTTTGTCATCGACATCACTTGATCACACCAAGAAAACTACTTACAAGGTGGTGATTATCCCATATTTTGATCATCCAAAAACCGAATTCGACCTTCAAGTATTCTCTTCTGATACAGGTGAATGGATTATGTACCGAGTTTTGAGCGCAGAGGAGTCTGTACGTCTTATCGAACACATAATTGTAATGGATATCTTTTTTGGATAGATAATGACAAAGTCAGAATTTACAATCTCAACAACATAGATGACAAGAAACTCAGTAGTAGTGGTGGTGGATGGATGCAATCGATCGATTTTCCTACTAAGGGAGGTAAGAACGGTCGATACACTTTTCACAAACTTGGGATTTCAGAAGGGTTCATTGTATACGGAGTCCATAAAAGGTTAGAGCAGACTTTGAGCATTTGGGTTCTCAAGGAGGACTACATTCATGGAGGATGGGTTTGGCAGTCTGTTCATAAGAACATCAATGTGGAACATCCTTCAGGACCTTCACACAAGTTTTTTTACTTTTGTCCAGTGAATCTAGATATTGTGATCTTTAGCGATTCCGATCACTTGTGTTGCTTTAACCTTCAAACTGCGGATTGTGAAACACTCGTTCAATTTCCGGCTCTGTCTTCTGCAATTGAAGGTCCCCGATATCTTAATTACACACCAAAGCCGACCATTATTCCGTAGTCTTCTGTTCTTACCCAAGTTGTATACTTGGACAGTAATGGCTGCAATTTTTCATCTAGCTTAGGAAACATATCTCAACGTGGAAACTACCAAAAACAGGAAACCCACTGTTTTAGTTACAATGTATATATGTTGGGGACTCTCATAATCTGGATCATCGGATCAAAAGTTTTTTTGAATTCAGGGTCTTGAACATTCAGAGTAGCCATGGCATGCACTAGAGAGTTGTGGCAGACAAGTTGCGTCTGTTTATTTTTGTTGTCATTGATGATGATGATGATGGTTAATTCCTTACTGAAAGCACTTAAACTAATAATACTAAAACTTATGTTGCTGTGCACTAAAAAGAGAAAATCTACGACAAGAACTGTTGAGTTACCAGATGATGTACTGCCTGGGATATTTATCCATCTCCCGCTGAAATCTGTCTATAAATTCAGGTGTGTATCTAAGGTATGGCATTCTCTACTTTCCAACCCATGTTTCATACACAGATTATTCAACAAACAAGCTACAATTCGTAGTCTACCATGGGCATTTCTCGACAGCGCATACGTTGATGATAAGAAACTTGTTTGCACCAAAACTCACCGCAGATATATAGATTGGCATGATGGGTTCACCTTTAAATTCATGTTAGACGTAAACCCATTCAAGGAGGCAGTACCAAAACTAAAAGTTCTAGATACAAGCAACGGTTTGGTTCTTTGTTCGCATTGGGACAGTTCCGAACTTGTATGTAGGTACTATGTTTGTAATCCACTAACCAAACAATGGGTCTCACTCCCTTCTCCACAAGCAACAGTAACATATGACCAGCGGTTTCTACAATGCTTTTCATCGACATCACTTGGTTACAATAAGAGTACTTACAAGGTGGTGATTTTCCCATATATGGATCTTCCAAGTGCTGAATTCGACCTTCAAGTATTCTCTTCTGATACGGGTGAATGGAATACGTACCAAGTTTTGAGCACAGAGGAAGTCTATATTACGACTCATTTCACATATAATAATGGATATTTGTTTTGTGTAAACAGTGGTAAACTCAGAATTTACAATCTCAACAACATAGATGACGAGAAACTCGGTAGTAGTAGTGGTGGATGGATGCAGTCAGTCGACATACCTAAAAAAACCTAAGAATATTTATCACAGTTATCACAAATTTGGAGTTTCAGAAGGGTTCATTGTCTACGGAGTCCACAAAAGGATGAAGCCGACTTTGAGTATTTGGGTTCTTAAGGAGGACTGCATTCATGGAGGATGGATTTGGCAGTCTGTTCATAAAGACATCAATGTTGGGAATCATCCTTCACACATGTATTTTTTACTTCTGTCCAGTAAATCTAGATGTTGTGATCTTTAACAATTACGGTGATCACTTGTGTTGCTTTAACCTTAGGACTGCGGAATGTGAACCACTCGTCCAGCTTCCAGCTATGTCTTCTGCAATTGAATCCCCCTCATATCTTAATTACATACCAAAGCCGACCATTATTCCGTAGTCTTCTGTTCTTACCAGAATTTTAATCAATTATCAAATTATGTACTAATTTCATTCTTTGTACGTTTTTTTATGCATTCAAATCTTGATTGTAATTCCAGTAGTATTACCGTGTATGAAATCATGAAACACCCGTAATGGTGGATTTGCTTTCATATGATGCGTGATTATGGTACAAAAGCAGGATGGCTGATAGTAAGATGCATTGATAGACTCATGAAACTCGAGATCCTAAGGATAGAAACTCATAAACTCTATCCTAATTGGATTAGGAAACCCATCTGAAGATTCTCACGTGAAAACTGATAAAAATAGGTATGTTGGGGAACCCTATTTAAAGTTTTTGGAGTTTAGGGTTATAAGCATTCAGAGAGGCCCTGACATGCAACACCAAGAGAAACAGAAGCAAGAGTTCTAACAGCCGAGTTTAGTCTGTCTATTTGTTGTCCTTGATGATGATGAAGATCGGAAAGTCATCACTAAAAGCACTTAAACTTATCTTGTTGTGCACTAAAAAGATAAATCAAGAACAAGAGCTGTTGACGGTAATGCATTACCAGAAGATGTACTGCTTGAGGCCATTGAAATCTGTCTATAAATTCAGGTGTGTATCAAAGGTATGGCTTTGCCTACTTTCCAACCCATGTTTCATAAACCGACTATTCAACAAACAAACTATAATTCGTAGTCTACCATGGACATCCTGCTGGGGTGGTCACGACGTCTTTAAAACTGTTTGCCTCAAAACTCATTCCAGATACGCAGACCGTTATCGTAGGTTTACTTTAAAATTCATGTTAGATATAAACCCATTCAAGGAGAAAAAACCAAAACTAAGAGTTCTAGATACAAGCAATGGTTTGGTTCTTTTGGTACATTGGGACAGTTTCGGACTTCACTCAAGATATTATATTTGTAATCCACTGACCAAACAATTGGTCTCAATCCCTTCTCCACAGATAACATATTCTTCGCGTGTCGTGGAATGTTTATCTTCAACATCACTTGGTTACACCAAGAGTACTTACAAGGTGGTGGTTATAGGATTTTTTTCAATATATGTGGTCTCAAAAAGATATTGGCCACCCATAAAATGACGTTTACATCATCCATGTGACGTCATTTTGACTAAACGATAATTTTTATACCAAACTATAATTTATATTACCAAAGGAAGGATCGGTGACACGTAGTTATAATGACACAATCCGTTGACATGGTTATCATTTTTTCTAAACTCGTAGGAAATGAATTTAAAGCTAATATTTTGGTGACATGTTCCTCGTATAAAACTCTACATTCCTACTAAAAATGAGAGTATTAGAAATACTGAAACTTCACCATCCACAAATTTTAATTTCAACCGTTAATCTTCGACGGTTGATATTCAAAATGGTAGATGGTGGTCTTATACATCTCGGAAAGCTCTCATTTTTGGTGGGAGTGTAGAGACTTATAAGAACATGTCATCAAAATATTAGCTTCAAATTCATTGCCGGTTTGGTTTGGTGGAAAAAATGGCGCTAAAATGTCAAGATTATGTCATTATAACCATGTCAACGGATCCTACCCCTTTAGACCAAAGCAGGACATTTGACTGGGTCAAATGGACTATACTCTCTCTAATATATTAGAAGTTTTGAACACTTGTCACGCTGTGTTAACCTGGATTCCAGACACTTTCCATGTTGGAGCTTTAACCTCCGAACAGCAGAGTGTGAACCAATCGTTCAATATCCGGCTGTCTTCTGCAATTCAATTCCTTGGTCTCATAATTTCATACCAAAGCCGACCACTATTCTGTAGTCTTCTTTTTTTTTGAAACTTCTTACAAAAGTTGTATACTTGGACAGAAATGGCTGCAATTTTGCCATGTATCTTCTAGGAAGAAAATTATCCGGCAATACCACAAATTTGATTTTGATCAATTTAGAGTACTTTATTGCAGTGAAAATACAGCTTTAGAATATGTGCCAACTAAAAGATAAATTCCGGGAAGGATATGCAATTGATAGTAAGAAGGGGCATTACAGTAACAATAAAAAGCTAGATCGAACAAAAATATTACTCCTACTCTATTTGTCTAACTCTCCAACACTGGTTATTAATCTCAAAAGTAGCATCTTAGAACAAAAAGGGTACCGAATTCGCTTTGTGAAATAGAATCGTTCAGCTGTGTATATCTGACATGCAAGCAATCATGTGAATGTGATTGCTAGCCCTGTGATCGCCATTGTCAAATTCATCCTCCTTTCTCTGAAAAAGGAAGAAGAAATTTCGAGCAAGAGGGTGTCCCACTATTTTCTGAAGAAAAAGTACTCATTTGTTTCCTTCTTTTGTTCCATTCTAGCGCCTTTAATCTTACAGATAGGTTCATCTTCTTGTACAAGAAGCTTTAGTGCTGGATGAACCTTGAGGTCTTTGGCTATTATCTTCTTGCCCACATCCAACTCACTCAGATCAACTTCAATATATGGTGGGACAATGTCTGCAGGACACAGGTACTTAACGTGCCTTCTCATGGTATTTAAATAAGCTCCTGTAAAGTTCACAATAACATTTTGTAACTGACATTTCAAGTAAGGTCCGCAAAAATGATAAAAGATCTCAATACTTCTGAGTAACAAAATAGTTCTCGTGCAGTAAACGAAGTAATTTCTGCAGGAACTTAAAATGCAGAACGCAGTAATTGATTTAAAGGGTTAAAACATGTGCGTTCCAAGGAAGCAAAATAGATCTCCACCACTAAATGAAGCAATTTCTACAGGAACTTAACACGCAGAACGCAATAATTGATTTAAAGGATCAAAATGTGTGCCTTCCTATAACCGTAATGTGACTTTTATGGAGAAAGCGTATTCAAATCACAAAGGTGAGCAAAATATAAAAGGAGGATTGTAGGTAGAAAATGAAGATGGCCAAAAACGTGGTTGTGGCATGGTACAAAAGCATGATGGCAACGATTATAGGATAAATCAATATAGAAAGACATGAAATATTTATCCAGCAGACACTATATATATTGCTGATCATGCTTTCTTGCTATTAAACTTTCCAGTTTACGAAACCACCAACTTTGTTGACCTAATCTACCAATCCCCAGATGCGATCAGGATCATCTTAGCTTCATTCAGGGTAGGAGACCTAGCAGGAACACACTGCTAGGTTCCATTCAGTTCAACTACGCTATTGCTTCACAAAACGCTCTCCCACCTTATGTAATAGACTAATAGGTTAATCTTGTGATATGTAATTGGTAGCAAGATGTGGCCTTACGGTTACAAGAAGAGCAAAACCAATATGTCAGATGATACAAAATATTACTTGTCAGCTCTACCGTGCCACCCAACTCTGGTTTTCGATCTAAAGGTTAATAATCTTAAAGTAGTATCTTAGCAAAAATATGGGACACAATAAATTCATGTAATATAACAGACTGGCAACATCAAAGACCAATCCAAGAAAGAAAGGCTCCGGTAAGAATCTGGAGATCGGTACATCCATTTTCTCGCATTGAAAACATAGTGGCAATAAGTAAGTCATAGACGAAAGATGGACAGGCTTGGCATGAGATAACAATATATCAAAAATAAAGTATATGATTTGCACATTAGGACATCACAAATGAATAAAAGACAAGTTTTCTGCACACACGAACAAATAATGAAGAACGCCTGTATGTTTAGGACATACCTTTTCTTAATCCAGGAGAAACATCTTCTCCTATAAACACCAGAGGAACATCAATCTTCAATAGAGCATTTGAAGGGGCTCTTAAGAAGGTGACATTAAGTACTGCATCAGTTCCCGCATCGAGATGAAGCTAAAAAAGATTACAACACATAAAAATCAGATCAAACGATATAAAGGAGGAAAAAAATCAAGTTAAGAAATAAACATCTTCAGGTTCAGGAACACATGACAAAATTTCAACATACAAGTTAGAAATTGTTTGGACGAACTAAATCATTTTAATTCTTGGTCCTGTCACTTTGCAAAGCGATAAGCTAATGTAGCTAATACTCTTGCTAAGTATGCAAGAAAAACAATGTGTCCTGTTACATGGTCTACCGTTCCTACAGAATTTAAACTCTCTGGAGAGAAGACAATTTACGGTTTATTACGTAATCTATTAACAAAATCATCTTTCTTATGAGGCATGAGATCATGAAAGGCACTGTATCACTTCCACACGGCACTCAATTGCTCCACTGTGTCATTTATTAAGCCATTATTTCTCACTTTCAGAAACCACTACAAGCTAATCCAATATGGCAGTAAACTTACACACGATGCATTACTGAAGTATTTTACCTAATCTTGAACTTATAAACCACATATGCATTTTCGCCTGCACTCAACACATCCCGAAGATTATCGGTTAGTTATAGAGAACTGATACGTGAAGAATTCAATATTTCAGTAACTGCATAACTAGCAGCACTAAATGCTTTCTTTTCTAACTCAATTGTTTCTCTCAAACTCTCACCAACATGCCCCAACTGTATAATGAGACAACAAAGAAATTTTACAAGCTGGTCGAACATGTACACTTAGACGCTGGCTGCTTGGTAAAATCTAAAATTGCACAGTAATCATGAAACCAATTTCCCGATTGATATACATCTCAACTAGTTGATTGAACTACAAACCCCATGAGCAATTGCCCCTCCCCCGAGAGTGACATGATTCAAAGCTACAACAAGCTAATTCATCTAGCTTTCACAATTTCATGCCAGAAATTAGGTTAAACCTGAACTTAACTACAATGCAGGGGCAAATGCTTCTCCCCTAACATGATTTCATACCTAAATCCAGAACTAAATCACAATTTAGGTCCAAAAAAAATAATCAGATTATGAACAAATTAGCAAAATCTAAGAAAAGGGTTTGTAATCAACCCCAACAGAACAATACCTGACGAGGCAAAACCCGAACTTTCTCAATAATCTCATCAGATTCAAAATCAGATTTAACTTCAAGATCAAACAATCTAGACTCAAACATTGACCTCCCCAAATGATTCACAAGCTTCTTAATCTGATTATTTCTTATTGAAATCAATCTTTTATTACCACCTTCTTCACCTTTCTCCTGTTCAAACAAAATACTCGGTACTCTACCGTTTCTCCTTTCTTTAGCAGCTATACTTTTACCAGAATCAGTTCTAGGGATTGCTATGATTGTTTCTGAGTATTTAGGGTTGGGTTTTGGTAAATCATCTAAATATGTATATAATTGAGGTTTTGGGGTTACAACAATTTCTGGTTCTTGATGTAAAACTGCTGCTGCTGCTGAAGATTGAGAATAGAATCGGAGGTTTAGGGTTTTAGTGATTCGTGATGAACGAGATATCCACATTTGGATGTGGTGGTGATTTTCTGATTAGGGTTTTGGGTGATTTTTGTTGGTGGTGTTTGGGGGGGAAATCCTGCAAGCTTCAGTGAAGTGAAGGAGGAAATTTGAGGATTTAGGTTTTTTTTCTGTTTTTTTCCGAAATGAAGTTGATTTTAGATGGGGCAAATGATTTTGAATCGGGTTTGACTCGGTTTGGGTATGAAAGGTAATCTAATATTTCGTAACTCAGTGACTCATCGACTCGATTGAGATTTTTTTTTTACTTTTATTTTTAAATTTTTGTCCATTTAAACAGTATCTAAATTTGGTGTCCTTTTCACCCGGGAAATTTTGATTTTTGGTCTTTTTAACCAATTTTGTGTTTTTTTTTCTTTAGAATTTAGCTAGTCGACTCAACACATCAATCATACTACAACCTCATTAAGGTGACATTTGTTACTACATGTAATTCATAGCAATTCACCTTCCAATGGTACATCCATTGGCACCTAATAGGTCAAAAAATGAAGGCCTCATCAACAAAATGAACCATGTTGTCACACTTATATCAAAAAAAAATCGTAGGGAAATAATTTTTGAGTACAACAAAGTGCCTTTGCAATAATTTATTTTGCGTTTTGGATGACTTCGCTTACGATCTTTGAGCATAACAATCTAAAATACAAACGGACTTCTTTCAAGTGCAATTCACACGTACTTTTCTCCTTGAACGGCATGTGAGAAACAAATAATCTTGATATTATTGAGGAGAGATATTTTCAATACATATATGACTTATTACAAAGAGTATTTAAAGATAATCATATGTGTTGTAATAACATAACGACCACACATAATTATTACGAGGTCAAGTCAACATTGACTAGTTGACTTGACACAGTTATTCACACATTTACGGTTCGTATATCTATATCTCTATACTCCCACAATCGATGCGAAAACCACGAAATAGATTGACAAACTATACACTAAGAAGAAGAAACATATGCCATCTGAACTGAAGAAGAAACTGAAGTAAACACTGAAGAAGAAAAACCCAATAGTCTGTTCAAAAGTTTGGAGAAAGTAGGAAAGTATAAGCCCTTTGTAGAAATGTCTGCCAATCGATCTTCTGAGGCAATGTGCTGGAGTTGTAAAAAACCATCTTCAACAAGCTCTCTAACAGTGTGATACTGAATTTCTATATGCTTTGTCCTGGCATGAAAGACAGGATTAGAAGCCAAGGATAAAGCACTTGTATTATCACACAATAACAACACATTCTTAACAAGAATCTGTAAATCATTCAGCAAATATGTGAACCATTTTAATTCAGCAGCAGCAACAGAGAGACACTTATATTCAGCTTCTGCAGAGGACTTAGATACTGTAGGTTGCTTCTTAGATGACCAGGAAACCAAATTTGATCCTAAAAAAACAGCAAAACGGAAGTAGACCTTCTTGTGTGACGGACACCGATGTAACGAATCGAGTATATGCTTTAAGATTTGTAATATCACTCTTTCTTAAAGTAATTCCCATGCCAGCTTTGTACCTTTTAAATACCTCAAAATCCTCTTAACAAGTTGTAAGTGCATATCGGAAGGGAGAATGCATAAGCCGGGAAACATAATTAACCCCAAAGCAAATGTCAGGCCTTGTAACAGTTAAATATTGTAGAGCTCCTACAAGTGTCCTGTAATAGCTAGGATTATCAAGCTTAACACCATCATGAATAGAAAGTCTACTTGCCTTAACAACTGGTGTATCACATGGTTTACAATCCAATAAGTTTGCCCTTTCCAATAACTCTAATGTATACTTCTTTTGTGTCAACAAAATAGAGTTATTATCTCTAACAGCTTCAATACCCAAATAATATGCTAAATCCCCTAATTCTTTCATTACAAACTCTTTCTTCAAGGATGTAATAAGATCAACAATCAATTTAGATGAACTACCGAGTTAACGGTATATCATCCACATATAACGAGTAGAATAAGAATACCACTTGAAGAAACCTTAACAAACATATAATTATAAAACAGACTTCTTAAAACCATAATGAATGAGGAAAGAGCTGAATCTGTGAAACCAAGCTCTTGGAGCTTGTTTAAGCCCATATAAACTCTTTTTAAGTTTGCACACATAATGAGATGGATATTCAGGATTAAGAAAACCTTGTGGTTGAGACATATACACATCCTCATCTAAATAGCCATGCAAAAATGCATTACTCACATCCATCTGTTTTACAGGCCAATTATAATGAAGAGCTAAACATAAAACCACTCTAACTGTTGTAGATTTCACAACTGGACTAAAAGTCTCATTAAAATCAATCCCATCTAGCTGATTATACCCCTGAGCTACTAATCTAGACTTTAACCTGTCAATTGAACCATCAGGCTTCTGTTTAATTCTATACACCCATTTGCAACCTAATATATTCATGTGAGATTCAGGTGCAACATATTTCCATGTATCATTATCCCTTAAGGCAGTGTATTCTTCTTTCATAGATACTTGCCACTTTGGATTTTTCATTGCTTCCTTAAAGTTCTTTGGCTCAGTTAAAGTAGTCAATAAAGATGTATAGTTTAAAGAAATAGGATGCTTAACATAAAGATGAGATACATGATCTGGAAAATGTTTGGGTTTTGAAATACCTTTTTGAGACCTAGTTACCATTATAGTAGTAGGAACAACATCAGTAGAAGGTAAAGAAGAAATAGTTTCAAGAGAATGCACAGAATCTGAAGAATTAGACAGAGAAGCATGATAAAATTCATTTTCAGAAAATGCAACATGACGCGAAACATAAAGCTTTTTAGTAATGGGATTGTAGCATCTATAGCCCTTATGTAGTGGACTATAACCTATGAAAACACACTTAACAGACTTAGGTGAAAGTTTATCTGCTCTTGAATGAGCAAGATGAGGATAGCAAACAATGCCAAAGGTTTTAAGAAAACTATAATCAGGATGAACACCAAATAAGACTTCGAATGGAGATTTAAAATTCAGAACTTTAGTAGGAGTGCGATTAATAAGATAAGAAGCAGTAAGAAAAGCATCATACCAGAACTCTTTTGGACAAGAATCATTAAACAATAGGGTATTACCCATTTCAGTAATATGCCTATGTTTATGTTCTGCCAAACCATTTTGTTCTGGTGTTTGAGGGCATGAAATACGAACATTGATCCCACTAGCTTGCAATAAAACTTGAAAAGGTCCTTTCACAGCTTCTGCAGCACCATCAACTTGAAAAGACACTATTTTGTTGAAAACTGATTTTCTGTATGAGTTTTAAAATGTTGAAAACACTGAGAGGCATCAGACTTCAGTTCCATTGGATATATCCAATGAAACCTACTAAAATTATCCACAAATAAAATATAATACCTATATCCTTTAATGGATGGAACTGTGGGACCCCAAACATCACAATGTATTAAATCAAATGGTTTTTGTTCATGAGAATCAGACAATTGAAAAGGCAACTTTTTACTCTTGGCAAGATGACAAGGAGGACACAATGTTGAAGGTAGTGAAGAATTTAAAACAATAAACGCTTTATCGAGTGAAGTTTTTGAAGAATTTGGTTTGATGGATGACCTAGACGAGGCATGCCAAATATGAGGAGATGCGAGATAAAGTTGCAAAAAGCATATTGTGGAACGAAATATTAGCAATTGGATACAAGTTATTAACTACTTTTCCATGAGCAAGAACAACATTAGAATATAAATCCCCTAATCTCATAGCCATATGGATAAAACTTGAAATAACAAGAATTATCTTTAGTAAACTTTGCTACGATAGTAAATTATAACGCATATCAGGTACTAGTAAAACTTTATTAAGTCTAAAACTATATTCAGGAGTAATAATAGAAGAATTACCAACTGAAGTAATAGTAAGAGACTTACCATTTCCAACTTGAACTGCTCCTTTCCTTTATAACATGAAGTAGTTTGTAGCAATTGTTCATCACAGTTATATGCGAGTAGCCCGAGTCGAAATCCAATGACTTGCACTTGATGTAGAAGTACCATTATAGAAGTAGAAGGACCAATATAAGGATTATCTTCATTTAGAGTAACAAAAGCTTCTTTGAGTTGTATTATGTTGAGGTTCATTTGCGGGATTTGTAAAAGTTGGAGGATGATATCGAAAATAACACCTGCTAGCAAATGCCCTTTCTTTCGACAAATCGACACTCTCGTAGAGAAATCTCTTCTCGCCACCATTACCACGACCGAACTACTACCCCGATTCACACTATGAGATTGACTATATCCAGTATTTCTTGAATTTGAACTGAAACCAGGTTTGAAATTTCCATTATTCCTTGATTTTCCTCTACCAGCACCATTGTAGTTATTATTACCATTATTTCCATTTTTGCCAAAAAGAGCATTAGGATGTTGTGCATCAAAAGCGATTACTTGAATCTTGTTGTTGATCAATGAGACATTGCTCATGATTCAAGAGTCTAGGTTTTAATTCGCAAATGTGAAAGGAGTTTCCCTATTACGAGCGGCTACAACAAATGTATCAAACTCTCTTCTAGCCCATGTAACACATACATTACCAAGTCAGAATCACTCACTCTATCTCCAATTCTTGCCCGAGGAGAATCGGCTATAGTCTTGATGTTGTGTAAGTAAACCAAAATTGTTAGATTACCCTTTTTAACAAAGTATAAAGCGATTCCTAAGCATACTTTTTCTTGCCATAGCCCGACTCTTGAAAGAAATTTCAAGAAATTCCCAAATTTCCATAGCGGTAGGTAAACCCAAGACATCACGAGAAATAGAATCGAGTAAAAGTTGCTTTCATACAACTAGTAACAAAACAATCTATTTTTCTCCATTAAAGCCACCTAGGGTTCAATGTTCTAACTCCATCGGTGTCTACAAATTTAATCTGGTTCATGAGTGTACCACTAACATAACCAAACAAATCACGTGGAGATTAAAATTGATTCCATTTGATCTCTCCACAAGAGAAAATTATTTGGACCCAATTTTGTATCTACAAAATTGGAAATATTGGTGAAAGGAAAAGTAAAATTACCCATTTGAGCAAAATGTGGAATCCGAATTAGAAGCCATAGTTCTTCTTCCGTGTAGACTATTGTAGATGACATCAACGAGAATCACCCAAAATTTTATGTAAATAGCCGAAGAACAAGATCTTGATAATCAGAAACGATATTTGTTGTTATTGAAATTGATTGAATCGTAAAAAAACATATTGAATAGGTATTTGATTGAAGATTAAAAAGATTATTAAGAAAAGTTTTAGCGAGATGATAAAATTTGTACTCTCAGGATCGTGCGATACCATGAGAAACAAATAATCTTGATATTATTGAGGAGAGATATTTTCAATACATGTATGACTTATTACAGAGAGTATTTAAAGATAATCATATGTGTTGTAATAACATAACAACCATACGGAATTATTATAACACAGGTCAAGTCAACATTGACTAGTTGACTTGACACAGCAGTTATTCACACATTTACAGTTCATATATCTATATCTCTAATAGCATGCTGAAGAAGAACAGGTAGCCATGCGTGCCTCATAGTCACATAATTGTTATGTGATTTCAAGGCTGCATCTTTAAAACTCAATGTCTCCAAACTTATATTGTTTCTCATATTCAAAGGAAAACAGGTAGGTGCTTTTAGATCTTCAAGAACTGAAAAATCATGTGTTCTTCTTTATCCTAAATTAACGGAACCAATTAGGATTTAATCAGGGAGAAAGTTATTTTTTCCAATGCAAGGACCAAGTATCATTACCAGGTTGCTTGTAATACACCGAGATCTCGAACCTTCAAACTTTGTTGAAACTAAGAAATTATAATGTGCATGTCCTTTTCGAATTGTTAAGCTAAAGAACAGTTAAGGATGGGATTCGATGACCTTGACCTTGTGCCATGAATTGGCATAACATCCACGTCTTCTCAGCTAAAGCCAAGTGTGGGATTAAATGGCCTTGTCCCATGAATTTGTACAACCTCCAAAAAATATTCGTCTGCATTTCGTACTCTTTTATGGAGATATAAATATCGGGCTCCCTTGGTGACACGTACTAAAATCCGATGATAACGGGACCGACCAATCACCCAAAAGGTAAATAAAAAGTATAAATATGTACAAGAACGACAGAACAAACCCTAACACCGTCGAAAGCCCTAATCTTTCATACGAGAAGCAACGTAGCTATGTCGGACCTACTCCCACAGGATATCCGTGTAGAAATCCTTATAAGGTTACCCGGTGAATTCAATTTTAACTTGCAAATGTGTATGCAAGCTTTGGTGTAATCTACTTTGTAGCCACTGAATTTGTTAACAACCATCTTAACTTAGTAGTATCGAAACAAACAACTTTAGGATCATGTTTGAATGTCACGGGTCTAGTGGTATCTTCGTGCTTTATTCCACGGATTATGCCTCGGATATCATCGAGTCAATCCCATGTCTTCGGAGCTGTTTTGATGGAGTATCCGATCCAGAACATAGGGACCTTCATTCCGTTGAAATTTGGGGTTCATGTAATGGTTTGATTTGCTTAACCGTCTCGGGCTGGTCTCGAACATGAAGAAGATAGCATTTGTATCTGGAATCCATCGACGAGAGAATATTAATAATGACAATATAGCCAGTCTGTCCGGTCCAATGTATGCCCGCACTGTCTCTGTCGATGTATAGGCGGCATCCACCTCTAATTTTGTGTACATGTGTCCTCCTATCACTGTTTGAGCTGTGATCACACGACCAATCACTATACTTCATAAATAGTGTGTGTCTGTGTATTTCGGTTTTTAAGTGTGTAGGAATCTTATCTTTTCTTTTCTTCGTAATATCTTTGTTCTTCATTAATGAATTCCATTTCTTGATTCTACTATGGTATCAGAGCGAGAAAGATCATCTTTCTCGGAGTTTATTCGATCTTCATTTTCATTTGCATTCTTATCTTGTGTATGATTCAAGAATTTCCTTCTTCCTCATCTACTACAATGGAGAATCCAACATCTAATTCCATTACTAGGTTTCTCGCATCAACCGAATAGTTTTGTTTCTCTTAAACCGATCGAATCAAATTTTCTCATCTCGGAAGAATCTTGTTCTTCCTGTTATTAGAAAATACAAATTAATCAAATTCTTGGATGGATCTCATTCCTGTCCACCTCGGTTTACAAACAATCGCAATGCACAAAATGAAATTGAAAATCCTCTCTATGTTGATTGGATTGATGAAGATGCTACAATCCTGATGTGGTTACATTCTACAATTTCTGATTCAGTTATTGCGTATTTCGCTGGATCTACAACATCTCATCAACTATGGCTTTGTATTGAAGAACGCTTTGCAAGATCATCTTCAACTCATACTATTCAATCATGAACAAAGTTCTTTGGCTCTCAAACAAGGTGATAAATCCATTCCCTCTCTCATTACTGAGATTAAATCAATTTCCGATCAACTTGCTGCTGCTGGTGAGATTATTTCAGACAAAGAACTTGTTGTTGTTACTCTTTCTGCACTTAATTCTGATTATATACCTTTTGCAACATCTATGAGACATCGTTATCCACCAATTACTAGCTTGGAGCTTCATAACAATCTTCTTAGTGAAGAGTCTGTCATTAGTGATAGAAACAAATCTATTCTTCTTTGAATCCTCGAATAGAGCCTTCTTTACTCGATTCTTCAAATCAAGCCTTTGTTTGCTACTCATATGTCCAATTTTCGACCTTCTGGTCGTGGTTCTGGTGGTCGTTTTAATACGTTTGGTGGTCGCTCTAGTACTCCTTTCTTTGGCCGTGGTGGTAGAACATACAATTTTTCTCCAGGAAATGGGACTACACCTCCACCACTAGCTAAAGGTTCTACACCTAATTTTCCACCTTCCTCTTCAGTTAGACCTCCATCACAATTTCAGTCACCAACAAACTTACCTCCTCTCGTTTGTCAAATATGTGGTAAATTTGGACATACTGCCTTAGAGTGTAGCAACAGGCTCAATTTTGCCTACCAAAGTTATCATACACCACAGCACTTCAGTGCCATGTTAGCCTCTGCAAATATTTTGGGCAACAATCCTTGGTATGCAGATACTGGAGCCAATAATCACATTACTTCAGATGAATCTGAACTTCAAGCTGTTGCTACCTATGAAGGTTTAGAGGAAATTCAAGCTGCTAATGGGGAAGGTATGAGTATCACTCACACTGGTTTTTCTTTGAAGTCTGTTCCTAATCATACTTTTAATCTCAATAATATACTTCTTGTTCCTAAAGCTACCCAAAATCTTCTATCAGTTCATAAGTTCACTTCAGATAATCATTGCTCCATAACCTTTGATTCTTGGTTTCTTTGTGAAGGACTTATCCTTTGGGAAGATTCTTTTTGGCCCTCATCATAATGGACTCTATCCTTTGCGAGTTCACTCATCATTCAACCTCAATAAAGCTCTCTCCAAGTGTTTCAAATGTTTCTCGAGATGTTTGGCACAAGAGACTTGCTCATCCTTCCTATCAAACAATGAAATCTGTTTGTAGCTCTTTACATTTACCCAATGTACTCAAACAACCACCATTACGTAGTGATTGTCAACTAGGGAGGAGTCATAAATTGCCTTTTGCAATGTCTACTCATTGTAGTTCACAACCTTCTGGAGTTCTTTGCATCTTGATTTATGGGGTCCATGTCTGTAAAATCCATTCTTTGCAGGTACAACTATTATGTTAATATCATTGATGACTTTTCCAAATTTTGTTGGATATATCCTTTATTTGATAAGTCCGATTTTAAGAAAATTTTCTATCAATTCAAAGCTCAAGGTTGAAAATCATTTACATCATCATATTCTTACTATTAGAACTGATGGTGGTGGTGAATTTATCAATAAGGAATTGTCTTCATTCTTAGGCGACTATGGAATTCATCATGAGATTTCTTGCCCTCACACACCGAACAAAATGGTGTGGCGAGAATCTAAGCACAAACATTTGGTTGATATAGAAGTAGCAACATATCTAATACAATCTGGTCTTTCAACAAGTTTTTGGCAGAAGCCTTCTCTACCGCCAACTACACTATTAACAGTTTCCAACAAGATCTCTTGGTCTTAAATCCCCATATGAAGTACTGTTTAAAAGAGCTCCCGAGATTACAATTTTTAAGAGTCTTTGTGTCAATGTTTTCCCCTGGTTAGACCTTATACTTCACATAAATTGCAACCAAGAAGCATCTCTTGTGTTTTCATTGGATATAGTCATGCTCGTAAAGGTTACGAGATGTTTAGATGTTACTACGGCGAGTGTATGTCTCTAGACATGTCACTTTTCGGGAAACTGCTTTTTCCACTAAGATCCACTCAGTTGCCTACTTGTCCTGCTTGTGATTATTTCGAAGTTTGTTATTGCTCAACCAGTTACTTCGAGGGAAGTTGTTTCTGTTTATTCTTCGATTGTCTTTGCTCCATCCTCGGATATACTTCTTTCGAGATGCAGATGCTTCACAGGAGGGTCTCTCGGGATACCTCCATAATTATCTCGGATGCTCCAGTGTATTCAATTTTGCTCCTTCTTTAGGTTCTAATTCTCATCCTATGACTACCAGGGCCAAAGCAGTATCTTTAGGCCTAAAGTTTACTCCACCATTCACTCTTTTACTGCTTTGCAATTCAAGCTAAACAGTTACAAGTACCTACTTGTGTTAGTCAAGCCTTAAAGTCTCCACCATGGAAAGACTCTCTTTTTGAAGAGTATACAGCTTTACAAGATGCTGGAACATGGACTAAGGTACCTCCTCATCCCTCTCAAAACATAGTTGGCTGCAAATGGGTATTCGGGTTGAAGCGAGAATCCGGATGGTACTACATCCAAGTATAAATCTAGACTTGTTGCTAAGGGGTTTCATGAGAAGAAGGAATTGACTACACAGAAACATTCAGTCCAGTGGCTAAATCTACTACTATCAGGGTTGTTCTTGCACTTGCTGTTAATTTTGACTGGCCCATAACTCAATTGGATGTTAGCAATGCATTTCTTCATGGAGATTTGGCTGAGGAAGTCTATATGCAACAACCTCCTGAGTTTTATTGATCTTGATCATCCAAATTATGTTTTGCAAGCTTCATAGGTCAATTTATGGGCTTAAACGGGCTCAGGCTTTGGTATGAGAAATTGTTGAATATCTTACTCTCTCTGGATTTCAAACTATCTTGGTGATTCTTCTCTATTTGTGCAAAAGGTTGGTTCAAAGTGAGTTGTTCTCATTTATGTGGATGACATTCTTTTAACCGGGAATTCTTACTACTTATTGTAAGATCTTATATCTCGGTTGCAACAACACTTTCCACTTAAGGATTTGGGGGAGCTACACTATTTTCTTGGTCTAGAAGCTAAAAGAAATGCAAATGGAATCTTTCTTTCTCAAACCAAATATGCACTTGATCTTCTAGACAGTTTGACATGGGAGGTGCTAAGTCTTGCTCTTCACCAAGATACGCCAATTGCAAACTTGTTGCAAACTTCAGTACTCCTCCTGCCTTTGATCCAACTTCTTACATATCACTTGTTGGTGCTCTACAATATTTGCTGGACAAGGCCGAGAATCGGTTATGCAAAGTGAACCAAGTATGTCGGTTCATGCATAATCCAACTACGATCATCTCATTCGCTAAGAGGATATTAAGATACATCAAGGGAACCATTGATTTTGGCATTTTATTCAACAAGGGACTTCTTGTGCATGGATTTAGTGATGCGGAGGCCCGGGCGGGGGATCTGATACTAGGAAAAGTACGGGGGTTATTGCATCTTTTTTGGCTCTAATCCTATATCTTGGTCAAGCAAAAGAAATCTCTTTTGTTGCCCCGGAAGCTCTTGAATTGAATTTCGAAGTCTGGCCAATTCTGCAGCTGAGGTCATCTGGATATGCAAACTACTGAGGGACTTGCACATTTTCTTGCCTACTGCTCCTTCACTTCTTTGTGACAATCTAAGTGCTATCTCTTACTCTTCCAACCCTGTGTTTCATTCAAGAATGAAACATCTTGCCATTGATTACAATTTTGTCAGGGAGCTCATTCAGGCCAAGGAGCTCAAGATTTCTTATATTTCTACCATTGATCAGGCTGCAGATATCTTCACCAAAGGCTTTCATTGGACCTAAACATTTGAGCTCTTGAGAGGCAAATTGTGTGTCCGCTAAGTCCGCCCTACTCCACCTTGAGGGGGCTAATAATGGTAAGATAGCCGGTCTGTCCCAGTCAATGTATGCCAGCCTGTCTCATCAATGTATAGCTGGCATCCACCTCTAATTTGTGTACATGTGTCCTCCTATCACTGGCTGAGCTGTGATCACCTGACCAATCACTATACTTCATAAATAGTGTGTGTGTCTGTGTATTTCGGTTTTTCTGTGTGTAGGAATCTTATCTTTTCTTTCCTTCTGTAATATCTTTGTTCTTCATTAATGAATTCCATTTCTTGATTCTATTAAATATAAGAAAGTTCCCGTGGAACAATGCGATTATTCGATTAGTTTCGACTTTTTATACACCAAATATGGGTTTGCTTATGATTGCGTCAATGACGATTACAAGTTGGTACAAATTGCATGTCTGAAAGAATCATTAGGATCTCAACTTCGATTGTATACATTAAGTTCCAATTCATGGAATAATATTCAAGTGATTCCTTACTCTGTTTGTTATTGTCAAGGAAATTTCGATGGTTATCTTTTCAGAGGAGCTCTCCATTGGATAGGTCTCTGAAAAAACCAACACTGAAGTTATAGTGTGTTTCGATATAAGCAATGAGATGATCGTATATGTACCATTACCAGAAGGATTAGCAATTCCACAACTAGGAGATGCGAAAATACGTAAAAATGTGGGAGTATGGGAGGGATGCCTTTCTTTATTTTATGTTGTTCGTAATAAAAGTATTGACGTGTGGGTGATGAAGGATTATGGAGTTGGAGAAACTTGGATTAAACAATTCACCATCACCTTAAGCACTACTGAGCCTCACTTTTTCCGCTGGGTGCCCGTTTGGGCTTTCCAAAATGGTAACATTCTGGTAAACGGTGTCATGGACTATGTGCATAATCTTATATATGTAATCTAAAGAAAGGTATATTTAGAGAGGTGTGTATACGTCTCGTAGGTAACCTAAACAAAGTAATGTTAAAAGGAGAAGAGGTGTTTATACCTGGTGATCAGAGAGTTTCGAAAGCAGTAACGTACGTTGAGAAATCAGTAATTTATATTGAGAGCTTAGTTTCACTTAAATCTGGTACTTACGTGGGCCAAAAACATATTCCAAATTAGAGACGGATAAGTCATCAGCCTGGAGATGGAGTAAGAATTTTTGATGGTCTCAAGCTTTAACTTAAAGTCCTTTTGACATTACAGCAACTTGTCTTCTTATTACATGCCATGAGCACCTTTTAGTATTTATGGTTTCTGTTATAAATAGATATAATCACTTGTTTGAAATCTCCTGTTGTTGTTGTTTGCATGAGGGTTAACTTTAACTTGCTTAATTACGGTTTTGTGGGAAGTTCAAAACCGTTGTTGAGGAAATTCAAGAAAAAGAGAGTAGTTGTCTAGTTGAACCAATATACAGTGATGACTTATATAAGAAAAAGAGAATAGTTCTACATTTATCAATAGAACTTTTAGCTGATGTAATTTCAAAATGACTGTGAAAGCAATATGCTGTAGGGGCCTGGTATTTCAGGCAACAACTAGATTTATTCATGTGAGAAATCGGAAATTTTCTTTGCGTTTTGGTTTACGATATCTGCTAGTTCTACTAGGAAATGTGCGTTTGAGTGTGCTCCTCTTGATTCAAGCATACAGAAAGTTAATTTTAGAGAATTGGAACTTCACCATCAGATTCAAGATATACCGTCAGCCCCATCCCTAATATGTTCATCACCATCAGACACATATCGCTTTATTCTTCTACTTCTTAAACAATGCCAATTGCAAAGTATTCCTCCAAATCCTTCATGGAAGAAGGCTTAAATCCTTGACATTCTATATGTCACTCTTTCTCACTTCCTTGAAGCAGAATTGAGGGACATTAATTACTAACTTGTCTCAACTTCCCAAACAGAGAGTATTTCTATTTTTCAAATGCATTTTGTTATCGGCGCGTGTAGGGCTGCACATGGGTTGGGTTGGGTCGGTTTTGGCCTCACCCACCACCCAACCCACTGATGGCGGGTAATAGGAGTTGTCACCCGCAACCAACCCAACATCACAACGGGTCGGTTTTCACCCGACCCACATTACGGCGGGTTGGGTCGGGTGGGTGGTGGGTATACCCGTATAAAACCCTTATGTTCTAATTCTTTCCTGAAAATGTAAAGAAAGAGAAAACAAAACCCTATAAACTTCCAAAAGATAAAATGAAGATTCAATAATGGTTTCTTTCTACTGGAAATACAGAGACAGGTATTAATAACATGCTTTAAACAATAGAGATGCTCATAGCTCATCATCACTGATCTAATTCCTATGCAGAGAACACCAACACAATTACAAAAATCCATTATTTTCATGACCCATCTTCTAATTTTCTTCAATTCCCATCGATCCCTAAATATGTTCTTCAAGAACACAAACCCTAACTCCAATTCCATACCCACCATCTATAATTGATTCGTTTCTCAACAATTTCACCCCAAATTTCATCTAATAGTACTCAGTATCACCACCACCTGCTTATCAAATCCTAAACATCAACAATAATTTCTCTTCTCGATTTAATTTGATTCTCTCTCATTAAACTTGCCCAAAATTTGCCACATCTAAACATGGTAAGATCGAATCATCATACCAAAACTCCACTTCCATTGAGAATCGATTGTTAGCAAAGTTTCTTTTTATCTCTCCGGAAAATTGATGAAAATTGATGAAAACAAATAAAAGCGAAGAAGAGAAAGTGAGGCTGTGAATGGAGGAGTGAGAGAAAAAAGATTAGGGTTAATAGTTAGGTTAGATTTTTGAGTTATATATGAGAATTGACGGCTAGATTAGTGGTTGGAAGATCTAAGGGTTAAGGTTGGCGGGTGGTGGGTTGGGTTGGGTGACAGAAGTTGTTACCCGCACCCAACCCAACATACGGTGGAGTTTTATTGTCACCGCATAGTCGACCCGCGGCAAAGGGTTGGGTTGGAGTCTTGGTATTTTTGGCGGGTGCGGGTTGGGTTGGTGGGTTGGGTCGGTTTTGTGCAGCTCTAGGCGCGTGGGTTATAACCCCAAAAAACCCATCCACAAAAAACCCGTCCAAACAAAAATGACACAAAAACCCCAAATATCATAAACTGTCTAAACTACCCTCCCATAATTCAACCCAAAGGAACCGACAAAACCTCCATTGATTTTTTGTTTTATAACGTTTCCTAACAGACAAAAAACATAAAAACCTCCGCTCTCCTTCAAAACCAACCCAGAAAATTCTCAGATCTGCTATAAGACCTTCATCCCGTAGCGAAAGTCAAAACTGATTTTAGGTTTCAACATCTTATCTTCTTCGATGGTTACGTATTTCAACCATTGAATCCAAATATGACCTAAATCAATTCATTTTACTTCTTAAATTGTCTATAAACAACAAAATGGCGAAGAAAAAAAAATCAAAATGACAAAAAGAAAGATGATAAGCTTAGGAAAACTGCGAAACCTGCTACATAAGGTAAGAAATCTTATCATTATTCTTCAATGGCTTCCGTTTCACTTTTTCGATGTAACCAGATTTTTTTGGGTTTAGGTTTCATTTGTTTTTTTTTTTGGGTTTTCAGTTTTATTTTAGGTTTCATCATTTTTTGGGTTTTCAGTTTGATTTTAGGTTTCATCTGTTAGTTTTAGATTTCATTTGTTAGGTTTAGGTTTCAATTGAAAACTGTTTTTCAATTTTGGGTGTGTTTATTTCTTACCTATTCCGTTGGCCTTGTTTATTTCTAAAACTAATTTCAATTCGGTTTCATCAAAAACCAAATTCGAGTTACATCATCTTCAGTTAATGGTGAAAAAAGTTTTCTATTGTTGTTGGAGTAAATGATTTTTTGATGAAACCACATTTCATTTTAGCTTTCTTGATGAAACCAAAATTGGTTACATCATTTTTTAGTTATTGGTTTACTTCTAGAGTTATTGTTTGTGGACCTAATTATGCTTATGGTTTCATCACCTATAATTGATTATGGTTTCATCAATTTTCAAGTGTATATCTTATGGTTTCATCACTTTTCAATTATGCACAGTTTCATGACTTTGTAAGTGCTTATGGTTTCATCATTTTTCAAGCGTATATCTTATGGTTTCATCATTATTATTTATTATTCTCTTATGGTTTACTTTTGGTTTCACAATAGGTAAGAAAAGAGATACAAAACCATACAGGTGTTCATTGCATCATTTGTGCAAGCTAGCAGTGAAAATTAAGGCGTTGATAAAAAACAAGCAACTGCATTTGAAAGCTCTCAAATCATGTCCATTCGGCGTTTCTTTGAGCCGTTCTATGATGGCGTAATGAACGAAGAAGAGCTCATCAAAAAGATAAAAGCAAAAGAATGATGTTTTTAAGTTCAATTGAACTTGAGACTTGATGGTGTTTTTTACCGTATTGTTTCAAAGTAACAAGATCAAGGGAAAATGACTCGAACCATTCCGAACATTGTCTTGTGACTTTGGTCTACAAATGGTGAATTATGTAGAAGCATTTACATTGATGAAGAGATGCTAAAAAGGTTAACGTCTTCGTGGCTAAGTATTTTCGTGGAAATAAAAAGACGAGAAAAGCGATATTGAAAATTCTATGCTGAAGCCGCAAGGATGAAACCAAAGAGGATGACTTTGTCAAGCTTTTCGTAATGTTTATTTTGGTTTCAAGATTTGTCCCTAACAAATGTGGGGCAAACCTCCGCAGCAAAGTACTTGTACATGGTGTTTGATATAAACAAGGTGTCTTTGGCCGGAAGTCTTCCATGACTATCTACTTGATTCGATAATGAAAAAAAAAAAAGACGTGAAAAAAAAGTAGTTGGTTGCGTCATATACCCTACGGTAAGTTAAGATTTTTGTTCTTTTTGTCATAAGTTAAGTTTTTTTTTTCAGTATTGGTTGTTGATTAATAAGCGACTTGTTTTTGATGATTAATTTAAATATTGGTTTTTTTTTTTCCCAGTATTGGTTGGCAGAGATGACAAAGATCGCACAAAGAAAGGATGGGCTAGAAAAGTATCCGAGGTTTGCTAGATGGAACCTTAGCAACATCTGCCAACAAGTATTGTCTAACTTCGAGAAGCTTGTCGAAAAAAAAGATATTTGGTCTGAGGTAAATATTTACTTGGAAGATTTACTTTTTTGATGAAACCAGTTTTGGATTCATCAATTTTTCTTGTGTACTACAGGAAAATATTGGTTACCGAAAGGGATCATTCTTGCTTCAGTATGACGAACTAGAAATGCGCTTGGCTGAGACCGTAGATGAAGTGGAAATTGTTGTTGAAGATAATGTTGAACCTGAAGTGGCGGTTGGTGATAATGAAAATGAAGTGCCGGTTGAAGTGCCAGTTGAAGAAAATGTTGGTGCTTGCAGTGAAGCCAACTCCTACAAAGCCAAATACCAATTTGCGCGAGCATTGATTGAAAAGCTTAGACCAATGCTACAAATGTTCTTTCCAAGAAGAAGAATCACTGCTGGCAAAATATGATGCCTAGGATAATAGGCACAACAAATTGCGGTACAAAGCACTTATTTGAGCGTAAAAGAAAACAAGCGGATGTTCCAATAGTACTGAAGCGGTTTCAACCATGAAGAAGATGTCGAGGTAATATGTTAGATCTAGTTTTATTAGGTTGCTTTCATAAAGAAACTTGTTTGCTATGAAGGTTAAATTTCTAACTTCTTTCATAAATTTTATTTTATTGGTAGTCTTTCATAAACTTGTGTGGTATTATGTACAATTTCCTCGCAGATTTTTCATCATTTAATGTTTGATAAACTTGTGTGGTATTGGTAGCCAGTTCTTTCATGAACTTGTTTGATATCTAAGTTAATGTTTGTTTCATCATTTTTGATGAAACCGTGATTTGGTTTCATCATTTCAAGTTAATGTTTGTTTAATGAATTGCTTGGGTTCCTTCTTTTTTTTAGAAGTTTAGATTTTGAAACACAGAAGATGAAAAAATAAAATGACTTAGATATCTTAAAATTGCATGTGATAACAAGGGATGTTAACATGATAAATGCATCGGTGGTGGATCGCGTGATAGAACAAGAAACAGTTTCGCTCTTTGGAGAAGGCTACTACATGATGACAATGCTGTGATGGAACAAGGTGGTGTTTGTGCTGCCTGGAGAAAAGGTTTCAAGAATTGAAACACGGGAAGATGCTGCTCAAACTCTTGAAGATTTTCTAATGAAACCAGAAAAGGATATGACCTGCTCAGAAAAGGATTCAACCCATGGAGAAACACAACAAGATGCGGAACATCAACACTAATATGAAAAGGGTGGAGATCCCAGTACTCTAGATAGTGTATTTTTCAGATGTTGACCTTACAAATTTGTTAAAACAAATAGAAGGAGTAGCAAAAGAGAAGGTCATATCTTCTTCGTCGAAGCCAGTCACCGAGGAAGAACAAGAAGGAGATGGTACTGAGTTGACTCCGAATAGTATCGAGGTTACCAAGGTGGCCGAGCGGGTTGAATGAAATGGAGAAGCTACTTTATCGGGAGCTACCGGTCAGGAAGAACAAGAAGGAGATGGTACCGAGTTGATCAATACTATCGAGGATATCAAGGTGGCCGAGCGAGTTGAATCTTAAATGGAGAAAACTACTTCATCAAAGCCAGTCACCGAGGAAGAACAAGAAGGAGATGGTACTGAGTTGACTCCGAATACTATCGAGGATATCAAGGTGGCCGAGCAAGTTGAATCTGAAATGGAGAAAACTAATTCACCAAAGCCAGTCGCCGAGGAAGAACAAGAAGGAGATGGTACTGAGTTGACTCCGAATACCATCGAGGATATGAAGGTGCTCGACCGGGTTGGATCTGAAATGGAAAAAGCTTCTTCTTCGAAGAAAATTTTTGAGCAAGAAGACAGTGAAACTCAATTTGTAATTGATGAAAATGTAATTCAGCAAATGGAAGCCGAATACGCTAAGAAATCTGAGGCCAAGAGATGTTCTTCGTCAAAGCCAAATGTTGAAAGCGTATACTACTACTCAGCCGTAAAAATGGCGTGGGATTTAGTTGATTTTGAAAATGAAGAACTCCGGTTTCGCTTTTAAGACTGCCGCAAAGTGACAACGAAGAGAAAATATATCGATGTCATGCTACACCTGAACAAAGGCCGAGTAACATGATTACAAGAATGAGGATGACAAGGAACTTGCGACCTCCTATTAGAATGCGGGATTACACACCCGGGGAAAAGAATAAGATTACACGTAGTAAGAGCAATAGTAAGGTGGTGCAACAAGTCCAGGGTGAAGTTGAAAGCGGGTTGATAACTTGAAGATCATGAAGGTACTCAAGGAAAATGAGAGACCCCTTGTGAGAAGATTTTTCAGAAATAATAATGACACGTAAGTGGAAATCAATGATGAAACCAAAATTGGTTTCATCAAAAATGTGTTCCCATTTATGCATTGTTTTTCCTTCTTTTGATCCAGCATTCACTATCTTTAAAAAAAATAATTTAATAGGTCCACGGCTTGGGAGCATTTAAATCTTCAATTGTCGATATCAGGGGGGATGATGGATAATTTGATGAGAAAGGTGACGTCAGTAGAGACATCATCGTAGTTCTACATTTTGAAATTGCAAAATAACATCCTAAAAAAGAGTTGAAACAAGATGGTTCTCCAAAGTACAAGACAATTTGTTTTTTTAAGCACATTTTTTCCTTTGTAAGTTTCCTCAAGAAGTTCTATCATTTATTTATTTTTTTATGTAAAAGTATTGTTGTTTATATGGTTAATTTTGATGGAACCAAGTTTGGATTCATTCTTTAGGAAGAAACAAAACAATTGCATGTTTGTCACTCATTAATGAGCTGTTTTCTCGTATTGTTTCAGACATGTCACTCATTAGGAAAAAGACGTACTTGTAATAGAGAAGTTCATAGACAACATGGATTACGGTGTGCAATTTTTATTCGTTCCGTTGCCGACAACACTTGGAAATGTAAACCACGGGCGCTGCTTTCTTTTGATATGGAGACGGCAGAATTTTATCACTAAAACTCCTTGGCTTCCACCGAAGAAGAATGCAGAAAAACTGCTGAAAGCATGAGACAGCGAATAATATCAGCATTTGCACAGCACGATTCAAAGCTCCCACGTGACGAGCAGACTAGTCAACCAACACCGTACACTCTACACACCCCTTCATGTTGTCAACAAATGGGGTAAGCTATGTTTGGAAGTTTATTAGTCACATATGCTTAAAACCATTTCCTGTTGGTGTGTTTACTTAATGTTTGTTTGATTTAACCAGATTTGGATTCATCATTTCAATGTATGAACACTTTCAGATCGTCACTCGTAACCATTTTTGAGAAATTGTTTTGGTTTTTCAGGAATGATTGTGGCCTTCATGTTTGCTATTACATGAAGAGCCTCTTGAAGGGGAACATGTCCCGTGAAGATGATGTACAAGAAAAGGTCCATAAAATGAGACCAAAGTTGGCGTTGAAGATACTCCTTGACGATATAGAATAATACTCGCATGCCGCGCCTATGTTTTTGCAGATTCGGTTTTAGTCGAAGTTTAAACTACTTGTGAAATGGTTATCAAGTAATTGTAATTCTAATGGTTAAAGTTTATATGAAAAACGATTTCGTTCGATTTCAGTTGTGTTCCCTTAAAAGCTTATGTCTACAGAAATATGATGTCCCATTTTTATAAAACAGTATCCATAAATGTTGTATCATATATTTGCGGTACCAATAAACAGTATAAAAAACATCATCTAGTGTGTTGTCAAAAGATGCAGAAGAAAAGTGACAGTAAAACAATGATGAAACCAAAAAGGGTTCCATCAAAAATATGATGAAACCTATTTTGGTTCCATCAAAAAATGATGAAACCTAATTCGGTTACACCAAATTATAAAGGCCTGCAAAAATTCTGACAAACTTAATCGAACAAAAAATCTGACAAACTTAATCAAACTTATTTATTCTTAGACAAATTATAAAATGAAAACACCTACAACACATTATCTTCTAAAACAAAAATCTAAAATAGTAGATGAAACACATATTGTAGTCTAAAAACGAAACTAAGAGTGAAATTCAGTTTCCAAGTACTCATGAAATCTGACGAGAAGGGCATGTCCATTTATTATGGGTGGTCAAAACCTTGCAGGAACCACATGTTCTCATCTTCTTATTGGGAACTGAACCTGTATTAGGAATCCTCTTCTTCTTCGATGGATGTTCTGCCTGTGGTCCATTATTCGGACCAAAAACCATCGATTTCGGAGAGACTGTCATGGGCTTTTCGACTGTGGGAACATGATTGATTGCATGTTTATATGATTCTCGGTAGAACTTTACTGTAAAGTAGTGTTCAATATACTTGTAAGGATCTTCTCCATTCACCATGATACAACGGATATCATGGGTACATGGGAAACCGTCAATACGCCAACGGTTGCAAGAACATGTTCTTCTTTTCAAATCGACCATCTGTGTTAACGAAGCATGAACTTCAAACACATATTCCGACGACTTGGTGACTTGCAGTTACAGCCATGCATCTTGTTGTCGTGGAGTAGGCTTCATAACTGGACATAGAGTTTTGACGACAATTCATTAAGTTAGCGGAGTCCTCGCGGCGTTTACACATTTGGTCCATAAGCTTGACCCTGATCTCATCAACCATGATGGCTATAGGCTTCTCTCTCTTTTCAAAAACCGAACCATTGAAACTGTTAGCAATATTTGAACATAACCTACCATATTGTCTACCCTTGAAGAAAAAACTTGCCCATTTATCAACATGAGCTCTACTTAGATAGTCTTGTAACTTCTGATTTTCAACCTTCCTCAACTTAACCCAATTCTCTGTAAATTCTTTATGAGTAGAAGCATACGCACATTTCTTAAACAGTCCCAATACATATTTGTTATAAACCTTGCAATTCTTTGGTAAGCATGTATTGATATTGCATTCCATATGCCGTAGAACCAACCATGAAAAGTCTGTGAAATACAATGAATTTGAGTTACCAATCCAATACCTCGATCACTTACAAAAAGTAAGCTTTGGTCGCAAAGGAGAAAGGACTTTCAAATTATCCAAAACCATTTCCAGTTCGCTTCATTCTCCGATGAAACCACACCATAAGCAAGAGGGTAACATGAACAAAAAGCATAATACAAGCATAAGATGCGATGAAAACCAAACATAAAAATGATGAAACCAAACATAAAAATGATGAAACCAAACATAAAAAAAGGATGAAACCTTACCATCATTTCCGGTTAGACCTGTTGCTGCCATCATATGACCAAGGTACTTGCTTTTCAAGTGAGCCCCATCAACGAATAATACAGGATGACAGAAATTGAATCCACGACTACAAGCTTCAAAACAGATAAACATCCTCTGAAATTTTTGAGTCCCTTCTTCAACTTCCAAAACCACGTGAGATCCAGGGTTGGTTTCAATCAACTTGTTTTTATACTAGTTCAAGAACATAAAAGATTTCTCGTTCTCTCCCCATGTAGTATTCAGTGCATGCTTCTTCCCTGAGTATGCATAATAACGACTAATGTCAAAGTCGTATTCTCTCAAGTAACCTGTTCCATAATATGCTTAGTTTTCTTATTAGGATCCTGTTTCATTTCATCAATAATCGTGCTACTAACTAGTTTCTTCGATGCTCGTGGCATGTTAACAAATCCACCAACACAAGTATCTTTGATTATTTAGTTCCTTGACAATAAAAGGACTTCCTACAACACCATCACATGCATACGCATATAAATGCCGCTTACATTTCTCCTCGTTCTTATTAGCACAACATGCACCAATCCTCAACTTCTCATTCCTATATACCTTGAATTCATAACCAAATGCCGCATGATGATTTTCGTAGAATCACAACGAACTTGTTGAACACCTCCGGAAACAACCTGCTCAACTCCTTGAAAAAGATGTAACCAAAGTGAGTGACTTCAACGGTTCCTTAATTTTATCTGGAACATCATAATCAATTCGTGGCTTCTCAAAAGGTATAATTCCAGAACTCCGTGGATGGTCATCAAAATCTATAATTCCTGAACTTATTAAACCAGAACACGCATCTTTGTGACTTACGTGTAACTCCATAATTCCTTCTTTATTATACGAGGACTAAACAGAGCAAAAAGATTGAAGATCAAAATCAGAATGAATGACCTTTTGATGATCATCAACCATGTGAAAAATTTCCATAGAATGAGGAGAGAATTCACACCAACTTGAGCCAAAAATTGATGTGATTTTGAAAGTTGTAGTAAAGTGGTAGTAAGATGTCGTTCCTCTCAGACTTGTAAAGATTCGATTTTAGAAAACTCTAAAAACAAAGAAAATATATTCACAAATTTGTCACGATATCGAGAGATTACTGAGACTCAGGATTCCACCAATTCTTGCATTCATGTGGTTCAACTAATAATTCTAGACATTCATAGCTCAAGTAATTGACTCTAATTTATTGCCGAAAGTAGATTTTTAAAAGATTAATTGTAAATCACAAGCATGACGCATCAAAAGTACTAAAACCAAGCATACGTCATCAAACGAAATCACAACTAATTAGTGAAAATCATAAAACAATTAAATCAAGTGCAATAAGTCATAAAAGAATTAATAGAATTACCACACGGATGAAAAATGGCTTCCTCCATCATCCCAGTGTTGGGGTTTAGCTCCTCATGTTATTCACGTGCTCAAAATAGGTGTTCATAGCTCAAAAGTGTGAAAAACAAGAGAAAGATAATAACTCAGGCAGTTTGCAACGCTGAAAAGGCGTTACAAACAGACTGTTACAGAAGAATAAGTCTGCCTCTTAAACGATACTAAGCTTCTGCTGTTGAATTTAAGACTGCCCCGCGCTGGTCCAATGTTCTTCAATTAGGGTTCTTGAGAACGACAGTTTTGTAGCGTCGTCTGCAACCCTTTCTCTTCTTCTTCCTCCTGCTGCTGCTACAACTCCTCTGCAGCCTTTTCTTCTTCCCAGCAGCGTACCCCCAAGTCTCGACTCCCTTCTTAGGACTCCAACAGACCTTTATATACACCACAGAACTAAAACTCTTGCGGAAATCTTTGTTTCTCCTCATCAGAAAGTTACGGGATTTATTTCTCTTTTTATTCTTTACGCGGCTCTGATTGATTCTCAGTCGTTCAACATTCTCCAAAGATAGACGCGAACTAAATCAGATAATATTATCTCCAATTTCCAACAGAATCTCCCAAATATATCACTGATGAAATCCCGAAAAGCTTTCCATGTTATTTATCGTGTTTATCCTTTTCTTTACGTTTTTACTTCGACTACAATCCCTGTTTTACCATCACAGGCCCAAACGAAGCCCTTTCCCATAAGAATATCCGGTTAAACCTCTCCAAATCCGATCCAGCAAGGTTCGAAGGCGAGCAGCTTTTGAACGCGACATTTCCCGCCAGCATTCTCTCAAACCGTGAAGAAGATAGGATGCCCCCTAACCATAATAGGGGTGCGAATAGCAGATGCCTTGGGGTATCCTAAGGGTGCCCCTTAGTAATTTGGGTACCCCTTATCCATAGCGAGAGTCCGAATAGCAATTTTCTCCCATGAGCGCAAATACCACTTTTCGAGCCAATTTTGCCGCAAAAGATTATTTCTCCAAAAACACCTACAAAAGCACAAAAAGCCATAATAAATACAAAATCGAGCACTAACAATATATACAATTGAGATCAAAATAGACACATAAATGCGTCTATCACATACAACTGCGGAACGTTAATCCAATCTACAGAACAAAATGATGAAACCAAAAACAAGGTTTCACTAGATGTGAATATCAACAACAACAAAAAATTGAAAAACGAGCCCAAAAGATGGAATCCTTCATAAGAACATCAACACAAACATAAAAAATCATATGCTAACATCAATTCAGTTTATTCGACAAGAGTGACTAGCAAATTCACAAAAACAAATCAAAAATTAACACAAAAAAGAGAATTGAATACCTGAAAAGTTGATTGATTCCTTGATGAATAATCCGAAATACTACACACAGATTATTCAACACGAAGACGAAGATGATCAACACGAAGTTGATTGATTATTCAGCTGGATTCTTCAATTCGAGATTCAATTTCAACTTGAAAAGCGGAAATATGATTCAATTTCAATTCGAGATTCAATTGCTACCAGATCTCGAATCAAACCGCTACGTTTATCTTCTCTTCTTCGAATAAACAGATCTCAAAACTTGTAGCTTCTCTTCCGGTTCTTCAATCAAACCTAAAATTGCTCTCTGAATCTTTGAATTGAAACCGGGAGAAGACGATGACGAATCTTTGAATTGAAACGAGATCTGGAACTGAAAAAACGAAGAAAAACTAGGAAAGAAGAATCACAATTTTAAGAATCGATTTGTTTGGATTTGAGAGAGAACAAATATCCGTTTTCACTAGTTTTCCGCGAAACTTTCCTTTGAAAGTGTTTTTATATACGAGGGTCGCTTTGAATTTAGAAATCAAATAAAAACCAATTTTAAAATTTTTTATTTGAATCTGGTTTTTGTCGATTTTATTTGAAACGGTTTTTATTTGTTAAAAATAATATGACCGGTTTTTTTTGTATCTGGAGTTTGTTCACCTAGGGGTTTTGTCACTAGTTTTGTTATATTAAACCGAAAATGGGTCATTTGTCCAAATTTTTTTAAAACATGGTTCTAATGGACGAGTAAAAATTATTACGGTGAAATGGACAAAAAAATAGCAAGGATGAAACTGGATTCATCCCTGGCTTAAACTTAAAATAATGCGAGGATGAAACTAGATGCATCTGATGTAAATTAAAAATAAGAAAAATATTTGAAAATGGGTAGGATGAAATCTGTTACATCCCTGGTGTTTATGGGTAAAAATCGTTTCCGTTTGATTTCGGTAATTTCGGTGGGTGAGTGAGAAACTGGTTCAAACCTAAACAAATGTGTCACGCACGTGAGCACTTTATAGATTCGAGAGATCAACTGTGACAAGTGGCCTAAACCAAGAAATGGCGTTCCCGGACTTGCTTCGGTCACAAAGTGGAGGAGAAGGGGTTGATTTGGGGAGGAAGCAAAGAAAGGTGTTGAGGAGAGTAGTATCTCGACTTGTATCGTAAAGTGAAAGCTTAGGAAGCTTGCAAGAGATGAAAGCTTTTTAGAGAGCTTGCAAAGTTGCCTTTCTCGAGAGTGTAAGTGTAGTATATTTCTCCTGACCGAGACTTGTTGTCAGGGTGGAAACAGTAAGACCTATTTATACAAGTCGAGATTGGAAACGTACTCTGGCCTCATGAAGGAAGAGAGTAAAGGGTGAAATAATGGGAGAGGTGGTAACCGCATGGTTTAATGGGTGAAAACGTTTTTCACCATTATTTCCCTCTTTTATTTGACCGCTTTATTCCTATTCACGCTTTCTTAATTGTGAGCGTAGTGTACGCCGCATCTTGTGGCCAAACCAAAACCCCAAAGAAGCATCCCCAGCTTTGTGTTGATATCTCGTTGGTGCGCCTTGAGTGCAAGTGGTCTTTGCTAATGGCGCGTGTGGCATGTGCCAATGGCATGTGCGGAATGCCTTGGTGGTAGGTTGCATGGTTTTGCAAGTTAGGCTACCCGGCGTGTGTGTTTGGCATGTGCCAATGGCATGTGCGGAATGCCTTGGTGGTAGGTTGCACGGTTTGCAAGTTAGGCTACCAAGCGTGTGTGTGTTTGGCATGTGCCAATGGCACGACGGCCATGTTGACCTAGTTGCAAGTCTTGCAAGCCTAGGGCGCTATATTTGGCGTGTGCCAATGGCATAGCGGCTTGAATATGGCTTGCGGCACGTGTTGGCATGTGCCAATGGCATGTGCGGCCATGTTGACCTAGTTGCAAGTTTTGCAAGCTTTAGGGCGCTATATTTGGCGCAGGCTAATGGCATAGCGACTTGGAATATGGCTTAAGCACGTATTGGCATGTGCGGCCATGTTGACCTAAGTTACCCAAGTCTTGCAAGCCTAGGCGCTTTATATTTGAAAGCGTGTGCCAATGGCATAGCGACTTGGAATATGGCTTTGCAGACGATTGGCATGTGCGCCAATGGCATGTGCGGACCCCATTGACCTAGTTGCAAGTCTTGCAAGCCTAGGCGCTATATTTGGCGTGTGCCAATGGCATAGCGACTTGGAATATGGCTTGCGTAACGTATTGGCATATGCCAATGGCATGCGGCCATGTTGACCCTAGTTGCAAGTCTTGCAAGCCTAGGGGCGCTATATTTGGCGTGTGCCAATGGCATAGCGACTTGGAATATGGCTTTGCGCACGCGTATTGGCATGTGCGGCCATGTTGACCTAGTTGCAAGTCTTGCAAGCCTAGGGCGCTATATTTGGCGTGTGCCAAAGGCATAACGGCTTGGAGATTTGGCATTATTGCCATGGTGTGCGATATGCGGCTTGGTTTGGCATTGTTGTCAATGATGCGCGCAGAGTGCGGCTTGGTTTGGCATGGTTGCCATGGTGCGTAGAGTGCGGCTTGGTTTGGCATTGTTGCGATGATGCGCAGAGTGCGGCTTGGTTTGGCATTGCTTTGCCATGGTGCGCAGAGTGCGGCTTGGTTTGGCATGGTTGCCATGGTGCTTGTGAGAGTGTGGCTTGGTTTGGCATTGTTGCGTAATGATGCGTGAGAGTGTGTGGCTTGGTTTTGGCATTGCTGCCATGGCTTTGCGCAGAGTGCGGCTTGGTTTGGCATGGTTGCCATGATGCGCAGAGGGCGGCTTGGTTTGGCATGGTTGCCATGGTGCGCAGTCTGCGCTTGGTTTGGCATTGCTTTGCCATGGTCGCGAGTGCGGCTTTGGTTTGGCATTGCTGCCATGGTCGCAGAGTGCGGCTTTTGTTTGGCATTGCTTTGCCATGGTGCGCAGAGTGCGGCTTGGTTTGGCATTGTTGCCATGGTGCGCAGTGAGTCACGGCTTGGTTTTGGAATTAGGGTTTTGTTGAAAACTCCTAATCGGTATTTTGAAAAAATACCCTCATTAATTATTTACACCAGTTAAATGCTCTTAGTTAATGTGTTGTGGGTAACACTAGGTCATGGGTTTTACGATTTTACCCTTGTCTAAAAACCACCATCAACATTAAGTCCCCCGCTTAGCTCGGAACAGGGGCTTTGTTGCGAGGTTAAGCATAAGATGGTGACAAACTATTAACAAGAATAGTAAAGAAAATTGAAAGAGCTTGTCCGACCTTTATAAATAGGATTTGGAATCCTTGCCTCCGGTAGTTTTGCACAAATCGGGAGGCCGGGCATAGTGGTGGGCACTGTGCACAGCGACGTTGGGAAGTTGGCGTGAGTTGGGAAACTGAGTTGGCTGGGGCTGGTGGGGCCCAGAGGCGCAAAGTGTAGCCGTGTGTGCTTGCGGGTGTCGTGCGATTGGTGGGGCCGGTGCGGCTTGGACGACGTTGGGAAGTTGGCGTGAGTTGGGAAACTGAGTTGGCTAGGGTTGGTGGGACCGGGCGCGAAGTGTAGAAGCCGTGCGTGCTTGCGGGCGTGACTTGGGCGGCATTGAGAAGTCGCAATTGGTGGGGCCGGTCCAATTTGGAAACCATGCTTGCAGCGTGACTTGGGCGGCATTGGGAAGTCGCACCGCTGCGGGCCGTTCTTACACGCGTGATTTTGGTAAAAGGGAAATCCCTACCTAATTCAAAGTCTTTCACGCCTATATATATATATAAAGCCCCTTTTTCCCCATTCTCGCGCTTTATTCTTTCCTCTTTTCATACTAGCGAAAAAAAGAGAAACCACTTCCGGGTATGTCTTCGAGTACTCTTTCTCTCTCTTTTTTTTTTTTTTTTTCACATAGGTATAAACCTTAAGAGTAGGCGCTTCCACAATCCTTGCATGATTCATGGCGTGCCTCTTGTAGAAAATATTGACGTATGCGACCAAGGGAATACCGCATATATTGTTTGAACCAGTGGGAAATATTGCATATATGAATTTTCGGTCCTGAAAGAAATATTTGAACTTCGAAGAAAATATTTGTGTGTATTTCGAACTCAGAGAAACATGTATGAATCTAGAAGAAGAATCTTGTGTATATGCTTCATATGACTTCGAACCCGCAGGAAATATTGTATATATGATTTTTGCTTCTTGAGAGAAGTACCACGCGCGCATTTTGAACCAATAGAAAAATGCTCCATATATTTTTGAACTCAAGAAGGATATTGTAGACACACTTGTACCCGTATAGAATGCAGCGTATATAGTCTCGAACGAGAAGAAAATGCGTATATAGTCTTGAACTCAATAAAAATACGTCTTCCTACCCCTTCTCTTTTTTTTTGGGTACGATTATGTGTCAGGGAGATAACTTCGCCTTTCTTCGTTTGTTTTGTGCAGACATCTTATTACCAAATTGTTATGAAGGAATTCGATAAGATGTTACCTGAACCAAATTTCACTTCGTCGAGGATGCTCATAATTCCAAGCCGAACATAGATGATGAATTCTTCACTAGAGCCCTCGCCCGCTGCTCGGAAGAATCACCGGGTTTCGTGCCGATTTTGCTAACCGGTGGTGAGGATGACAGAAGACACGTTGGTTCGCCCCGAGAGAGCACCCATTCGGTTTTTGTCTTCATAAAGGGGTATATTTCTCTTCCAACATTTACTTCAGGATGTGTCAAAGTCCATTGCGTTCTTTTGACAGATGGGTTGAGTTCATGGTGAGCGAGGAGCATATAAATACCAACTTGACTCGAGCGCAGGTCATTGATGCTGTCAAGACTTCAGTAAATCTCCAGTTAGGAAGGACATCCCAGGCTTGGTTGCTTTCATCTCCGGGATGGTGTTCGGACACCCATGCAATCATATGTAGATGGGGTGAGATAACTTTCTCCTTGGAGAGTGTGGCTCTCTTCTTTGAATCTTCCGTGAATCGGAACCTTAGAATCCAATTGTCGAAAGTGAGGTGAAGATGCGGGATGACCTGGCCGCTAAGTTGGGGGATTTTGCTCGGAAAGACTCCATTGCGAAGTCGAAGGATTCTGCCCTCGGAAGAGGATGAAAGGTGCCCTTACGGTTGGTGGATATCTCAATGGTTTCGGGGACGAGTTGGAGCATGAACAGAGAAACGGTGATCTTCATGTTCATGACATTTTGGCTCTCTCGTTATCCAGAGACATTTTTGCGACGATTCGGCAAGAAAGGAATAAGACCGGAGTTGTTAGAGATTGCTGTGAAGTTGGCAAAGGGTGAAGTTCTTCCCATTGCAAGCTTTCCTTGGTTTTCTTTGTATGTGCATCCTGGATCACCTAGTTGCGAACATGCAAGTTTCGAATGGTTTCATGAAAAGTGGATTCATATGTGCGTTGCTTTTCTGTAATCCCGCTATGGGAGCACTTCGAGAAGTATGCTCAGCACTGCCTTCGCTTCCGTGAGTTGGGGGCTCGAATCTTCTTCGATGGGTGAACGGGCGTCCAAGAGTTGGCGTGAGCTTGGTTAGTTTTCTTGATAAGTTGCATGAAATCAATTTTCGAACACGGGGGCGATCCATAAGTCAGGTGATTCAAATGGACACCTTTGCTTCTTCTCTAGCTCACGTCTTTGTCTTCATGATTTGAGTCTTTGGTGAAAACCTGTTCATTCAGAGCTGCTCGCCGGTTATATACCGTCTTTCTTCGGATCTTTCCAGATAGCTGCATATAATATTGACCGTGCTTAAATCTTCGTTATTGGTTTCGATCAAGGGGTGCCTCTGTTTAACACGGCCGGTGATCCCTAAAGATTCATTGCGCGTCGCCCTTGACGCTCGGTGTCCTAAGCCGGGTATCCGTCTTTCCTTCTTTCAAATGGGAAGAGTAACTTGCCTGACCTTCGGCTATAATGAGTTTTGGTGCAACGAGTTTACTATGATCCGAGATTTTGTGAATAACGTGTGGAAACATTCGTTGCAAACCTTCCCCACAGTTCGAAGTAGTATCCAATGTTGAGAGATCCCAAGCAAAGTTGCCTAGCAGAATTGGGAAAGCCCGGTGCCAAGGAACGGAGAACGAAGAACCGTCTTTGGCGGGTTCGGACGGTTTCACAAGATCCTCCCACGGCTCTTGTGTCTTTCTGCTCCTCTTCCAATAACGGTATGTGTCGCCTCTTCATTTGGTTTGTCTCAAAACACGTGAATTTCAGTGAGAATATGTGTCTTGTTTCCTCCGGGTTTTGGGAGTGTTAATGCTTTGCTGCCTTTGCACGTTGCGAGACGGCGGTTTCTTCAAGGAATTCCGGCAGACCGAGCCTACTCATAGTGGTGATGAGTCGGAGAAAGAAGAAAGTTCAACAAGCGAGAGTGATTCTCGCAAGACGGTTCTTCTTCGGGGAAGTGGTTCGGTAAGTTTGCGCTTCTTTTCTTTCTTCTTCTTCTGTTTCTTCTTTTGAAAATGTCTAACTCAAGTTTGCGGGGAGGAATCCGGTTCGGAGGACGATTAAGGGTGGAGTCACACGGCTTTCCTTGGTGACCACCGTGGTGACTTGGAGATGGGAGTTAGCCAATTGCGCACAGACGTGGTTCAAACGGTGGATGATTCTCGATGGTTGTTGCCATAGACATGGAAAGACCTTTGCGAGTCGTGAGGCCACTTGCAGGCGCCATTTGTGATCCCCCGTACTTGGTTCCTTATCCGGGGTCATGTCTTGTTGCTGGCTTGACAGTGCCGGCTAAGCATGAGGCGTTGTACACTGTAATCCGGGAGAAGCACGGACATATGGCTACAAACAAGAAAGTTACTAGTCGATTTGCGCTGGCTAGCGTGTGGAAGAGGCTTTATCTTCCATTGAGGATATGCGTGAGGTAACCGGTCACACCGTTTCTGGAAGACGTTATTGCCGATCGGGAGCACCATCGCGACGTGTGCGTAGAAAATGAGTTTAATACCGTGGTTTGTCGAACGCCTGCCGAGATCCAAAGTTGAAAGATACAGACAATCCAAAGCCTTTTTGCCGAGGAGATTGCACGACGGGAGATGGAACTCGAAAAGCTTTCCAAGATGTTGACTATGAAGAGCAGACTTCATTGGACGATTTTCCTTGAACGTTTTTGTTAAACTTTTATTTAGGTTCTTTTTTTTTTTTTTGAAAGACATATTGGATGTCCAGTTTCAAAACTTGACCTTTGATAGACAGCTGGTAGCTTTTTTAGGTATTGGATTATTTTCGGGATGAATGGTTTTGGTAATATGACTACGATTATGTTTTGGGAAAAGAATATTGCTTTTATGAAAGTGTGTGCTAGCAATAGGCACAAGACTCGGTAGATGACGGTTTTACTAAAAACCTAAAAATAGATTGTATATCTTGCCCATTTTGAATTTACTCACTTCATAGGGTTTTGCGAACACGCCCCTCTCCATGTAAAAGGCGGTTCTTTCTTTGTGGCTTTTCGGTAGCATCCTTAAAGAAGTCCCCGATTCATCTGTAGCTTCTTCGCCGAGTCCCTGGTTTTGGTGTAGTTTTAACAACTGATAACCGGTTGTCCGAGTCGGATCGGGTCGCAAGTCCCCAATCGCCGTAGCATCTTCAACGAGTCCCCGGATTTTAGTTTTACAACGGGTAACTGCCGTCTGGCGATTGATTCGGATCGGTCGCTTTCCTACCATCTTGACATCCTGGTCGAAGAACGAGATCGGATCGACATTGTAGCCGAGATCGATCCTCCCGCTGTGGTCGCCAATTGTTTATGGGTAAAAATCGTTCTGCATTGATTTGTAATTTCGGTGGGTGAGTGAGAAACTGGTTCAAACCCTAAACAAATGTCTTGCACGTGAGCACTTTATAGATTGAGAGATCAATCTGCACAAGTCCGGCCTAAACCAAGAAATGGCCGTTCCAGGATTTGCTTCGGTCACAAAGTGGAGGAGAAGGGTTGATTTGGGGAGGGAAGCAAAGAAAGGTGTTGAGGAGAGTAGTATCTCGACTTGTATCGAAAGTGAAAGCTTAGGAAGCTTGCAAGAGATGAAAGCTTTTTTAGGAGAGCTTGCAAGTTGCAGCTTTACGAGAGTGTAAGTGTAGTATATTTCTCCTGATCAGAGACATTATCCAGTGAAATAGGTAAGACCTATTTATACAAGCCGAGATTGAAACGTACCACTGGCCTCATGAAGGAAGAGAGAAAGGGTGAAATAATGGAGGAGGTGGTAACTGCATGGTTTAATGGGTGAAACCGTTTTTCACCATTATTTCCTCTTTTATTTGACCGCTTTATTCCTATTCCGCTTTCTTAATTGTGAGCGTAGTGTCATGCATCTTTGTGGATCCAGCCAAACCAAAACCCTAAAGAAGCATCCCGGTTTGTATTTGATATCTGATTTGGTTTGCGCTCGAGTGCAAGTGGTGCTGCTAATGGCGCGTGTGGCATGTGCCAATGGCATGTTACGGAATGCCTTGGTGGTAGGTTGCATGGTTTTGCAAGTTAGGCTACCGGCGTGTGTGTTTGGCATGTGCCAATGGCATGTGCTAATGCCTTGGTGGTAGGTTGCACGGTTTTGCAAGTTAGGCTACCAGCGTGTGTGTTTGGCATGTGCCAATGGCACGTACGACCATGTTGACCTAGTTGCAAGTCTTGCAAGCCCTAGGGCATTTATATTTGCGTGTGCCAATGGCATAGCGGCTTGGAATATGGCTTGCGGCACGTGTTGGCATGTGCCAATGGCATGTGCGGCCATGTTGACCTAGTTGCAAGTTTTGCAAGCCTAGGGCGCTATATTTGGCGTAATGCCAATGGCATAGCGACTTGGAATATGGTTTGCGGCACGTATTGGCATGTGCGACCATGTTGACCTAGTTGCAAGTCTTGCAAGCCTAGGGCGCTATATTTGGCGTGTGCAACGGCATAGCGACTTGGAATATGGCTTGGCACGTATGCGTAATGCGGCCATGTTGACCTAGTTGCAAGTCTTGCAAGTTTAGGGGCGCTATATTTGGCGTGTGCCAATGGCATAGCGACTTGGAATATGGCTGGCGCACGTATTGGCATGTGCCAATGGCATGTCGCCATGTCGACCTAGGTGCAAGTCTTGCAAGCCTGAAGGGCGCCAGTATTTGGCGTGTGCCAATGGCATAGCGACTTTGAATATGGCTTATGGCACGATGGCATGTGCAATGGCATGTCGCGACCATGTTGACCTAGTTGCAAGTCTTGCGAGCCTAGGCGCTATATTTGGCGTGTGCAAAGGCATAGCGGCTTGGAGATTTGGCATTGTTGCCATGGTGTGCGAGATGCGGCTTGGTTTTGTCATTGTTGTCAATGATCGCAGAGTGCGGCTTGGTTTGGCATGGTTGCCATGGTAAGAGTGCGGCTTGGTTTGGCATTGTTGCCAATGATGCCAGAGTGCGGCTTGGTTTGGCATTCGCCATGGTGCGCAGAGTCATGACTTGGTTTGGCATGGTTGCCATGGTCGCAGAGTGCGGCTTGGTTTGGCATTGTTGCCAATGATGCGCGCAGAGTGCGGCTTGGTTTGGCATTGCTGCCATGGTGCAGAGTCTTGGCTTGGTTTGGCATGGTTGCCATGATCGCCAGAGGCGGCTTTGGTTTGGCATGGTTGCCATGGTGCGCAGAGTGCGGCTTGGTTTGGCATTGTCGCCATGGTGCGCAGAGTGCGGCTTTGGTTTGGCATGGTTGCCATGGTGCGCAGAGTGCGGCTTGGTTTGGCATTGCTGCCATGGTGCGCAGAGTGCGGCTTGGTTTAGCATTCTTTGCTGCATGGTCTTGAAGTGCGGCTTGGTTTGGCATTGTCACCATGGTCGCAGAGTGCGGCTTGGTTTTGGAATTAGGGTTACGTGTTGAAAACCCTAATCTGTAGTTTTTTGAAAAAAATACCCTATTAATTATTTACACCGAAAGTTAAATGCTCTTAGTTAATGTGTTGTGGGTAACACTAGGTCATGGGGTTTTACGATTTTACCCTTGTCTAAAAACCACCATCAACTTTGGCTAATTTAACATTTTTGTCCATTTAAAAAAAGATCAAAACCTAGATATCTTTTTCACCCTGGAATTATTAATTTTGGTCTTTTTAACCAATTTTGTGTATATATATATTAATCAAGAACCAATCGGGATTTAATGCTTGAAAGCTCTTTTTCTAAAGCAGACACCAAGTATCATTACCAGCTGCTTGTAATACACATTTGTTAAGTTAATAAATTATAATGTCTGTTTCAAATTTGTTAAGCTAAAGAGCAGCTAAGAATGACCTTGGCCTAGTGACATGAATTGACATAAAATCAACACTTTCTCTGCCGAAGCCAAGTGTGGGATTAAATGGCCTAGTGCCATGATTTTGCGTAGCCTGTCAAGAATTTGTACTACCCAACAAAAAAACATATTCGTCTTTTATGGAGATTCCGACAAAATATCGGGCTCTCTTGTTGAGCACGTACTGAAATCCGATCATAACGGGACCGACCCATCAGCAAAAGGTATATAAGGCACATAAAAGATGGAAGAACCCATAACATCAATCTTTGCCGAGAAATCCCTAATCTCTAATACGAGAAGAAGCAGCCGCAGCTATGTCAGACCTACTCCCACAAGATATCCAGGTAGAGATCCTTACAAGATTACCATTGAATTCAATTTTGACTTGCAAGTGTGTATGCAAGATTTGGCATAATCTACTTTTGTAGCCCTGAATTTGTGAACAATCACCTTAACCGTAGTACCGAAACAAACAACTTTAGGTTCATGGCTAAATGTTACAAGATCGATAAGTATGGCGCCCGACCTACTGTCCCCGTCCTTTATTCCATGGATTATGCTTCAATATCATCAGAGCCAATACCAAGTAATATTGAAGCTGTTTTGATGGAGTATCCGATCCAAAATCATAGGTACCTTCATCATGTTGAGATTTGGGGTTCATGTAATGGTTTGATTTGCTTAACCATTTCGGCTTACTTTACTCATGTAGAAGATAGCATTTGTATTTGGAATCCATCGACCAGAGAATATAAGAAAGTGCCCGTGGAACAATGCGATCATTCAATTAGTTTTGACTATGTAAGCACTAGATACGGGTTTTCATACGATTGCGTCAATGACGATTACAAGTTGGTACAAATTGCATGTCTGGAAAAATCCTTTAGAATCTCAACTTCGAGTTTATACATTAGGATCCAATTCATGGAATAATATTCAAAGAATTCCTTACTTGGTTTATTATTGTGATAAAGAAAATTTGGATGCTGGTTATCTTTTTCAAAGGAGCTCTTCATTGGTTAGTGCGCTTCGCTGGAAAACCTACACTGATGTTGTACTGTGTTTCAATATAAAAGCAATGAGATGATCGTGTATGTACCATTACCAGAAGAAGTAGCAATGCCACAACTAGAGATGCGCAAGTAAGAGATGGGCAAGCATATAAACATGTGGGAGTATGGGAAGAATACCTTTCTTTATTTAATGTTGTTCGTAAGAGAGATCTTGACATATGGGTGATGAAGGATTATGGAGTTGGAGAATCTTGGATTAAACAATTCAGCGTCACCTAAATGCAGTTGAGCGTAGAATTCTTCGTTGTTTGCCAGTTTGGGCTTTTCAAAACGGTAACATTTTGGCAAACGTTACCAGAAAAACGTTTGCATAAGCAAAGAGAGTGTATCTCTTATTTGTAACCTAGAGAAAGGAATATTTACAGAGTTACGTATATCTAGTGTCGGGAAAATTTCGAAATCAGTAACTTACACAGAGAGTTTAGTTTCACTCAAATCTGGGACTTACGTGGGGTAAAAAGAGTTTTGACACTACAGTAACTTGTCTTCTTATTACATGCCATGAACACCTTGATTATTTATATTTTTAGTACATGATATTACGCTTTTACTTGTTTGAAATCTCTCATTGTTGTTTGTATAAGTTGCTTTAATTATGGTTATGTGGCAAGTTGGAAACCCTTGCTAAATGATAGATCAGGAGGATTGAAGGACAAACAACGAGTAAAATGACAAATTCTTGGTTGGTGCGGGCAGTTTAAGTTGTTCCATCCAGTGGTTTACTCTGCCGACGTCGTTGTCACAATGAAATGGATCTCTTGTCTCGGATTATCCTTTCAAGATTGCAACAAAAATTTCGTTGAAATTTTGGACTCATGCATTTGAGTTGCTTACATGTCTTTGCTGCTGCTCGCACAGAAAAAGTGGAGAAGGTCATATTACGAGTTTTATGGACCTAGCCTAGAGCTGCTCGTGATGAACTACATATGGGTTTAGTTATCAAGTTTATGAATAGGATCAGATTCATGGAATTGGAATGGAACAACTCGTTATTCTTCTCCTTAAGAGAAAAATCTGATTGTTTGATGTGATTCTTAATGGAGCTCTTACCTGAAGTAAAAATATTGAGCTATCTTCTTAACACCACCAGACGAGCCAACCATTATAAAAATGTCAACTCGCCTTACTTCACAGCATCACCGGATAATGGAACAAGCGCAGCTTACTGCATCCTGCAGAGGGGATACAGTAGCGTATCCCGCACCAGCAATTGCGAACATAGTTGACACGCAAAATTAAAATCAGATGACAAATTATTGTTTATCTGTTTTTTCATACTCTCTTCGAGTAGTTCATCAAAGTTCCTTTTTCGGTGGTGCTTCATTGTAATCAAACACATTGTAAGGCTATAAACCATTAGGATGATATCAATCCCTTATCAGCTCACGGATACTTGGTACTTTTTTCATTATTCGTTTCTTTGAGTTTCCAATTATGTAAATTTTGTATTACTAGTATTGCGCCACGTCGTTTACGGACCAATTTGGTTGTACCAAATTTAAGTAATTAGCTTGTTTTCTAAGTCAGGTAGAATTCATGCTTGGCTGAAAGGGTCATTCCATGTTAATGTTGCTAGCTGCATAAAATGGTCTATTTGTTGCAAGCTAACATTACAGGCCATTACATTGAAGGAAAAAAATATGTAATAATGTGAAATTTTGGGCCGTTATTTGATGTTGAAGTGTCCCATTTACATCAAACAGACTCACTAATGAGTCTCAATGCTCCAAAGCAAAAATTTACATCCTTGGATTTGAGTTTACTAATATACACCTCAATCTCGAGTACTTTTCTAATTTCTGTATGCTGATTACAGGAACTTGCCAATAACATTCACCTCTATCTCAAGTATTTTTCTAATTTACAAATAATAATTCATAAAAGTTAGTAGAATTGATCTTATTCATGAAATGAAGAATTGTAGATTTATGTACAAAACAGAAATCTTATAGACAAAAAGTTAGATTGTCAATCCTTTAAAACACATCGTATGTAAAAAAAAAAACCTTGGCTACTTCGAGTTCAAATCCAGAATACTAATTCGAACAATTTGCCTCTCTAAAGAGTTCACATCTGACTCTTTGTTCATTTACCCAATATCTGGAAGTCGTAAGTCAAAGAGATTTCCTAGAGAATGCAGAACAAAACAATGAAAACACATGTTTTTATCGGCTCATTGAATCCAATAAAATTACACTGCCAGTAAAAATGACTTAGGTATTCCAACAACAGAAAAGCATATCTTACTTGAACTCTTCTCCTCTCAAAAGTAACTTCCTGATCTTCAAGAGACAGTTGTTAGTAGCTTATAAGAACTGTTTCCAATTTGAAAATAGAGACAATTCTTATAAATTACTAATCATCTATCCAGATCGGATGAGATTGCTTACCCTATAAAAAAATATCCTCGAGCTGCTACCGTGACAGGTTGTTCTCCCTCACTACCTGTACAAATCAAAATTTCAGGTTATCATTTGTTATCCTCGTCTATACACAGATAAAATTTTCATTTTTAAAATTAAGTTACCACTGGTCACCATAGTATAATATACTTTCCGTAGTTGGAAGTTATAGAAAAATTATTTGTGAAAAGGAAAAAGAAAAGTTATACACCATTATACCATATCATCGGTTATCATCAACGTGGATTACAACCCAATGCAACATCACCTGTAGCACATTAGTACAGGGAGTCCACCGGATGTACACACTTTTCGGTCTCAGATCCAAAACATGTTGATGGTATTTGGACTATCGAACAAAAATAGTATGGTTCAACTTATCTACTTCAAATTGTGTGGTAAACTGAAGTTCAACAATATCTATGAAATTATATAAATAGCTAAAAGCGAAATTATATAAGGCCATAATCTCTTTCAGAAGTTCTCAGTTCCTAAAGTATGTAAGTTTCACTTAATATATAGGGATTTTATAGCATCATATATATCTTGCCGAAATACACCGAGCATCATAAATATTCTCTTCATTTGTCTACATTACCTGACCATTTGATGTAAATTCAAATAAAATCAAGATAAAACATTCGCCGTAAGTGAAGGCTTCCAACTTCTCCTTACCATCCCTACCCCAAACATATAATTATTGTAACTTAGCTGAAAAATAGTCGCTAAACACTAATGAATTCATATAATTGATAAATGTACCAAGTCCTAGTAACATTGACCAGCAGTCCGCACCCCTCAATTATCAAAGAAAATGCCTCTGAGCCAATTTCACGAATGTGCCTGCACCCAAAAAATAATTACTCATCAAAGGTCAATATTGCTACATAATGAGAAACTACGGAGCGCATATTTTGATACATAAAGATTCAATACTCAATACCTACATAAATCCAAATGTCGTTAAGACTTAAGATACATTGTACCAGAGCATTTTTATTTGTCTTCATTCGAATTATCTATTACATTTGTCCCAAGTCTAACCTTCCGTGATTCAGTTTGCCATCTATCGTTTATAGATTTTCCATTGGATTGCATCTTATCTACCACCTTAAAATTCCACAACATTCACCGAAAAATTCAAGTCCACCCTGCCGACTCAATAAGAAAATTAACAATTACTAAGGAAACACTATATTTTGACCATCTTCTAAAATCGTACACAATTTTGATCTTTGTGGCACCAACCATAGCATATAGCACTCGTTGTTCAGTTTACTATAAAAGAGGCATTTGAAATAAAATGTTGTTTTTTCCATCATTGGACATCGTTTACGGTTCATACAATATGACTTCAGCTTTTTAATAACGGAATCCGATCATAACGGGACCGACCCATCAGCAAAAGGTATATAAGGCACATAAAAGATGGAAGAACCCATAACATCAATCTTTGCCGAGAAATCCCTAATCTCTAATACGAGAAGAAGCAGCCGCAGCTATGTCAGACCTACTCCCACAAGATATCCAGGTAGAGATCCTTACAAGATTACCATTGAATTCAATTTTGACTTGCAAGTGTGTATGCAAGATTTGGCATAATCTACTTTGTAGCCCTGAATTTGTGAACAATCACCTTAACCGTAGTACCGAAACAAACAACTTTAGGTTCATGGCTAAATGTTACAAGATCGATAAGTATGGCGCCCGACCTACTGTCCCCGTCCTTTATTCCATGGATTATGCTTCAATATCATCAGAGCCAATACCAAGTAATATTGAAGCTGTTTTGATGGAGTATCCGATCCAAAATCATAGGTACCTTCATCATGTTGAGATTTGGGGTTCATGTAATGGTTTGATTTGCTTAACCATTTCGGCTTACTTTACTCATGTAGAAGATAGCATTTGTATTTGGAATCCATCGACCAGAGAATATAAGAAAGTGCCCGTGGAACAATGCGATCATTCAATTAGTTTTGACTATGTAAGCACTAGATACGGTTTTCATACGATTGCGTCAATGACGATTACAAGTTGGTACAAATTGCATGTCTGGAAAAATCCTTAGAATCTCAACTTCGAGTTTATACATTAGATCCAATTCATGGAATAATATTCAAAGAATTCCTTACTTGGTTTATTATTGTGATAAAGAAAATTTGGATGCTGGTTATCTTTTCAAAGGAGCTCTTCATTGGTTAGTGCGCTTCGCTGAAAAAACCTACACTGATGTTGTACTGTGTTTCAATATAAGCAATGAGATGATCGTGTATGTACCATTACCAGAAGAAGTAGCAATGCCACAACTAGGAGATGCGCAAGTAAAGAGATGGGCAAGCATATAAACATGTGAGTATGGGAAAGAATACCTTTCTTTATTTAATGTTGTTCGTAAGAGAGATCTTGACATATGGGTGATGAAGGATTATGGAGTTGGAGAATCTTGGATTAAACAATTCAGCGTCACCTTAAATGCAGTTGAGCGTAGAATTCTTCGTTGGTTGCCAGTTTGGGCTTTTCAAAACGGTAACATTTTGGCAAACGTTACCAGAAAAACGTTTACATAAGCAAAGAGAGTGTATCTCTTATTTGTAACCTAGAGAAAGGAATATTTACAGAGTTACGTATATCTAGTGTCGGGAAAATTTCGAAATCAGTAACTTACAGAGAGTTTAGTTTCACTCAAATCTGGGACTTACGTGGGGTAAAAGAGTTTTGACACTACAGTAACTTGTCTTCTTATTACATGCCATGAACACCTTGATTATTTATATTTTTAGTACATGATATTACGCTTTTACTTGTTTGAAATCTCTCATTGTTGTTTGTATAAGTTGCTTTAATTATGGTTTATGTGGCAAGTTGGAAACCCTTGCTAAATGATAGATCAGGAGGATTGAAGGACAAACAACGAGTAAAATGACAAATTCTTGGTTGGTGCGGGCAGTTTAAGTTGTTCCATCCAGTGGTTTACTCTGCCGACGTCGTTGTCACAATGAAATGGATCTCTTGTCTCGGATTATCCTTTCCAAGATTGCAACAAAAATTTCGTTGAAATTTTGGACTCATGCATTTGAGTTGCTTACATGTCTTTGCTGCTGCTCGCACAGAAAAAGTGGAGAAGGTCATGTTACGAGTTTTATGGACCTAGCCTAGAGCTGCTCGTGATGAACTACATATGGGTTTAGTTATGATTGTTCAGTAACGATTCAAGTTTATGAATAGGATCAGATTCATGGAATTGGAATGGAACAACTCGTTATTCTTCTCCTTAAGAGAAAAATCTGATTGTTTGATGTGATTCTTAATGGAGCTCTTACCTGAAGTAAAAATATTGAGCCATCTTCTTAACACCACCAGACGAGCCAACCATTATAAAAATGTCAACTCGCCTTACTTCACAGCATCACCGGATAATGGAACAAGCGCAGCTTACTGCATCCTGCAGAGGGGATACAGTAGCGTATCCCGCACCAGCAATTGCGAACATAGTTGACACGCAAAATTAAAATCAGATGACAAATTATTGTTTATCTGTTTTTCATACTCTCTTCGAGTAGTTCATCAAAGTTCCTTTTTCGGTGGTGCTTCATTGTAATCAAACACATTGTAAGGCTATAAACCATTAGGATGATATCAATCCCTTATCAGCTCACGGATACTTGGTACTTTTTTCATTATTCGTTTCTTTGAGTTTCCAATTATGTAAATTTTGTATTACTAGTATTTGCGCCCTATCGTTGTACTTGACCAATTTGGTTGTACCAAATTTAAGTAATTAGCTTGTTTTCTAAGTCAGGTAGAATTCATGCTTGGCTGAAAGGGTCATTCCATGTTAATGTTGCTAGCTGCATAAAATGGTCTATTTGTTGCAAGCTAACATTACAGGCCATTACATTGAAGGAAAAAATATGTAATAATGTGAAATTTTGGCCCCGTTATTTGATGTTGAAGTGTCCCATTTACATCAAACAGACTCACTAATGAGTCTCAATGCTCCAAAGCAAAAATTTACATCCTTGGATTTGAGTTTACTAATATACACCTCAATCTCTAAAGTACTTTTCTAATTTCGTATCTTGATTACGGGGAACTTGCCAATAACATTCACCTCTATCTCAAGTATTTTCTAATTTACAAATAATAATTCATAAAAGTTAGTAGAATTGATCTTATTCATGAAATGAAGAATTGTAGATTTATGTACAAAGCAGTAAATCTTATAGACAAAAAGTTAGATTGTCAATCCTTTAAAACACATCGTATGTAAAAAAAAAAACCTTGGCTACTTGAGTTCAAATCCAGAATACTAATTGAACAATTTGCCTCTAAAGAGTTCCATCGACTCTTTGTTCATTTTACCCAATATCTAGAAGTCGTAAGTCAAAGAGATTTCCTAGAGAATGTAGAACAAAACAATGAAAACACATGTTTTTATCGGCTCATTGAATCAATAAAATTACCTTTGCCGGTAAAATGACTTAGGTATTCCAACAACGAAAAAAGCATATCTTACTTGAACTCTTCTCCTCTCAAAAGTAACTTCCCTTGATCTTTCAAGAGACAGTTAATTAGTAGCTTATAAGAACTGTTTCCAATTTGAAAATAGAGACAATTCTTATAAATTACTAATCATCTATCCAGATCGGATGAGACTGCTTACCCTATAAAAAAAATATCCTGTTGCACCGTGGAGTGACGGGTTGTTCTCCTCACTACTGTACAAATCAAAATTTCGGGTTATCATTTGTTATCCCCAGTCTATACAGATAAAATTTTCATTTTTAAAATTAAGTTACCACTTTGGTCACCATAGTATAATATACTTTCCAGTAGTTGGAAGTTATAGAAAAATTATTTTGTGAAAAGGAAAAAGAAAAGTTATACACCATTATACCATATCATCGGTTATCATCCAACGTGGATTACAACCCAATGCACATCACCGAAGCACATTAGTACTGGAGTCCATGGGATGTACCACACTTTTCGGTCTCCGAGATCCAAAACATGTTGATGGTATTTTGGACTATCGAACAAAAAAATAGTATGGTTCAACTTATCTACTTCAAATTGTGTGGTAAACTGGGAAGTTCAACAATATCTATGAAATTATATAAATAGCTAAAGCGAAATTATATAAGGCCATAATCTTTCGAAGTTCTCGGTTCCTAAAGTATGTAAGTTTCACTTAATATATAGGATTTTATAGCATCATATATATCTTGCCCAACACACTGAGCATCATAAATATTTCTTCATTTGTCTACATTACCTGACCATTTGATGTAAATTCAAATAAAATCAAGATAAAACATTCGCCGTAAGTGAAGGCTTCCAACTCTCTTACCATCCTACCCCAAACATATAATTATTGTAACTTAGCTGAAAAATAGTGGCAACACTAATGAATTCATATAATTGATAAAATGTACCAAGTCCTAGTAACATTCAAAGAGTCCGCACCCCTCAATTATCAAAGAAAATACACTCTCTGAGCCAATTTCACGAATGTGCTGCACCCAAAAAATAATTACTCATCAAAGTCAATATTGCTACATAATGAGAAACTACGGAGCGCATATTTTGATACATAAAGATTCAATACTCAATACCTACATAAATCCAAACAATTCTAAGACTTAAGATACATTATGTACCGAGCATTTTTATTTGTCTTCATTCGAATTATCTATTACATTTGTCCCAAGTCTAACCTTCTGTGATTCAGTTTGCCATCTATCGTTTATAGATTTTCCATTGGATTGCATCTTATCTACCACCACCGCCAAATTCCACAACATTCAGCGAAAAATTCAAGTCCACCTGAGCTCAATAAGAAAATTAACAATTACTAAGGAAACACTATATTTTGACCATCTTCTAAAATCGTACACAATTTTGATCTTTGTGGCACCAACCATAGCATATAGCACTCGTTGTTCAGTTTACTATAAAGAGGCATTTGAAATAAAAATGTTGTTTTCCATCATTGGACATCGTTTACGGTTCATACAATATGACTTCAGCTTTCATTGAAAGATTAGCAAACCGGATCAAGAGAAAGGTTATAATACCTTCTCCTCCTTTCAAGAGACTCTTAGATGTGTATCTTTCGACTCTTCTCATTGCGCCATGGTTTCTTATTATCCTTGTCCCTTTTTTCCTATGTTCCATGTAGAAGGAAAATAAAAATCCTAATTTAAAGAAGACAACAAATCGAGTAAACATTAAATGTCATTAGGTGATGAATAATCGAAAAACACAAAAGAAGCAAATTAAATCTAAATCAAAACAGAAGAGAGCTAAGGAATGAATCGTGCTTGGTATTATTAAGAAGATATCGATTATGAGGCGCTTCCTCTCGTCAATGATGGTGTATCAGCAGGCTCTACATTTCGATGATATTCACTATTTCTTTCCAGAGAATGAGGGAATCAGCAGGCTCTACATTACCTTTAAGACGCTGGGGCAATAGGTAATCATCCTAGGATATATAGTGATTGATTCTCCAAACTAACCAAGAATATGAAAGGAGATACAGAGAGTGAAGTGGAAGAGGAGAGGAAATTAGGGTTATGGATTTTGGTTGTTTAGGATTTCATGAGAAAAAGAGAGACACTACAAGTAGAATAGAAAGGGGAGAAACGCGTGAACTAATCGGAGCTTTTTGGAACGTACTCATCACCCACTCCGCCGTGAGTGCTATAAAAACATTAAAAATCATTCAAATTCTCAATTCCTATTGGTCCAGGGGCCAGGATTCTAGAATTAAAGCTTTTGGCCTAACTTTCAATGTGAGGCCAGCAATTTCTACTCAAATTATATATACAAAAAATATGGAAGGAGATACACGAGAGAGGAAGTGGAAGAGGAGATGGAAATTAGGGTTATGGATTTTTGGTTGTTTAGGGTTTCATGAGAAAAAAAAAAGAGACAATACAAAAGAGAATAGAAAGGAGAAACGCGATCAACTAATCGGGCTTTGAGCGTACTCATCACCCACTCCGCCGTGAGTGCTATAAAAACATTAAAAATCATTCAAATTCTCAATTCCTATTGGTCCGGGGCAGTGAGCTCTAGAATTCAAGCTTTTGGCCTAACTTTCAATGTGAGGCCAGCAATTTTACTCAAATTATATATACAAAATATGGAAGGAGATACACAGAGAGAGGAAGTGAAGAGGAGATGAAATTAGGGTTATGGATTTTTTGGTTGTTTAGGGGTTTTCATGAGAAAAAAGAGAGACAATACAGTAGAATAGAAAGGGGAGAAACGACATTGAACTAATCAGGCTTTGGGCGTACTCATCACCTAACTCACGTGAGTGTTATAAAAACATTAAAATCATTCGAAATTCTCAATTCCTATTGGTCCGGTAGGAGCTCTAGAATTGACTTTTGGCCTGAAAAACTTTCTAATGTGAGTAGTCAATTTCTACTCAAATTATATATACAATTTCATCTTTATCCACCGGAAAAAGAAAGACAAAAAAGACTAAAGTTATGAATCTTTGGGTCATATTAGTGGGGTGGATCCTAGAGGGAATGGGCCCATAGAGAACATACCAAGTGAATTGCCCTAACCATATAAAGCACGTCATTAGTGAATTGCTAACCTTCTTTTCTTCTCTATCGAACAATGTGTATGCTGAATGATTCTTCAAAGAGATCCAAAAGATGATAATGGCGGCCATAACATTCATCTACCTCATGAGATCGTATTCTACGATATACTTTACAAGGATTCCCAGTAAGGATTTGCATCGGTTTAAGTGCGTAAACAAACAATGGTACAACATATTTAATGACCCTTTTATTCATGTCTGTACATTCACAATATACAACTAGGCTAGCGTCCAAGAGGGTTTTATCTCACTTAAATGTGATTATTATGGCGCAGGTATAGACACAACAACCACATATTATTTTGTTTTCTTTTGATTTTGATAAAAGGAAAGAGAAACTAATTCCTTTCGACTACCGGAAGAGGTTTTCAGCGGTGGTTCGTTTATCGAAATTGAACATTCTTTCAGTGGCATGCTGCTTATATCTTTTGGATATAAATATTTTGTTTATAACTTGTTACCGCTAGCTGGTTGTATATGGGCACAGATGACGAAAGGTTTCGTCGTCATGTTCTTTTAACTTTATGACCCGATCATGCCAAAATATAAAGTGGTTTCGTATTCTGATAGAAAGTTTCATATCCTTAACGACATGAAATGGAGCTATGTTTCAATGCCTGATTATTTAGAATCCTGTGGAAATAGATACTGATTGTTGTAGACCCGTTTCCGTAAATTGTTGTTCACACTGGATTTTGAAGAATAAAGATAATGGAACTGGAGAATTAATTAGACTGGATGCTAGTACGAAAGAAATATCTGTTATTCAGCTCCCTGCAAGTTATTCACGTAATGATTGTCGCTTTCGTCTGCTCGAAATGGGAGGATTACTATGGCTTTTTTGAACACAAAGGATTATAATAGAGTGCAGTTATATTATTTGAAGAAAAAAGAATGAACATTGTGGTTATGCGGATGATAAATGGGTTATGATGTGCAATATTAACTTGACGAGTACTGGTAATAATGCTAAATTACCATTATCAGGGGGTTTTTATTGAAGCATAGGCGTTGGAGAACTTGTTCTGTTTACTTCTCATGGATCCAAAACTCAAAATCGTGATTACCGTTTTAGACCATGTAAACACATATGTCTTCTCTTATGACATTGATCAAGTTAAACCAAGGGAATTTGATTTATTGCCAGGAAAATAAAAATTCACCATTCAAACAACATCAACTTGTGGTCTCATCGAAGTACCCGTTATGGCATTCGTGGTGCAAATAATATATGGTAGTTGGCAGCTAGCAGTAACTGGAGATTTTCAATTTTGTTAAGATGATTTAGTAATTTGGTTTCAATACTTCCATTGTTTTGGTTTTGCTTCTATAGCTTTTGCATAGAGACGTTAACTGCCTGGCAGACGCAATGAATTGCTATATGTGTCTGTACAGAACAGATAAACATCTACCCATCCTCTTATCCACTACAAAGTCTCTTGGAAAATATGGTGTTTTTTCAGATACACCAAGAAAATCTTAGTCTTGAAAGTTTTACCCAGCTCTATTTGTTGGTGTGAGTGGTGGAAAGAACTGTAATTCAAGAGCTTTTAAGGATGTTAGCAAGAAAGATGATGGGATTATTGATTCAGTCAAACTAACAGCGGCTTATTGGCTTCATAATTTCAATGGAGTAGTTGGCTATAAGTTGGAAACAAGTCCTCCATGATAAGTTTGTAAGCCATTAGGTTGTTGAGTCAAGTCTTTTAGTTCTTTAGTTGTAGGCCTAAGGTGTACCAGTTTTCTCTGTTTCTTTCGTGGTTGTCGGTCTGTGCCTCTTTGGTCGAGTTGGATAGAGTTCATATTTCATGTACTTTTATCTCCTATGTTTAGAAATTTACTGATTAAAAAATTTGTATTGAGGTTTAATGTAAAGTGAAACTTCTACTTGCAATAATAATGTAAAATTGAATCAAAAAACACCATGAAATAGAATTAACCTTTCAATTTGAGTTTCTTCTACCCTTAGAATAAGGAAGAAACAAAAATCAAAGTTCTTCTATAATACTTACAACTTCTACCCAAAATTAATTGGAAGCTACAAGTTTATTGAGGCATCTCCTCCCACATCAACTCAACTCAAAGAAAGATTGAAGGAAAAGGAAAACAAGGGTTCTAGCAAGTCTCTCTTAAAACAAAACATGGGGATTAGAGCTAGGGTTTCAAAACATATAGTAAAAGTGAAGGATAAACAAGAAATAAAGCCAAAGAAAGGGGGCAAAAGAGAGAAAGATGTTAGCAAGGTATAAGTGGAACACCACTGCATCATCCTCCCCACATAAGAAATTAGCCCTCGGTGTCAATGCTCTGGCTTCCATAGCATTGTCACCCCAATATGGAACCAAATGCTTCACGTTAAACACGTCGGGTGTGCGAATGAAGCTTGGTAAGTTGAGGCGATAGGCATTGTCGTTAATCTTTTCTTCAATTGGAAATGGTCCAATCTTCCCTTACTTGAGCTTGTTGTATTCACCTACGGGGAAACGGTATTTAGTAAACGCATAAACAAGATCTCCTACTTCAAACTCAACCACCACGACGCCTTTGATCAGCTTGTTTCTTGTATTTTCTTGATGAAGCTTGTAAATGCTTTGGGTACTTTCATGTATAAGGTGGAGTTGGGAAACAAAGTCTTAACCTTAGCATTTTGGCTTTTTCAAATTGAAGGTACTAAAGACAAGTTCAAGTGGTACTGAAGTGGATTGAACCGTACACTACGAATGGTGAATACCCACTACTCAGGTTCATAGCATGGTTGCTGAAGTAATTCCTTACATAAACTTGGTCCCATGTCTTCAAATTCTCCTCAGCCAAGCAACGGAGAAGATTACCTAGGAGCGATTTACCACACTTCGGTTTGTCCATCCGTTTGAGGGTGATAAAAAGCGGTGCTAAAACAATTGGTCTTGACCAACTTCCACAAGATCGCCAAAAGTGTCCCTAACGACTATCTCTATCCGAGACGATGGAAGAAGGAATACCATGTAAACGGTAAATCTCTTTAAAAAGAGTTGAGCTACCATGACTTGTCCGTTGTCTTTTTACAAGCAATGAAATGAGACATTTGGAAAAACGATCTACCACTACAAATATTGAATCCATACCTCTTTGAGTGCGCCGGTAATCCCAAGATGAAATCCATGCTCAAATCTTCCCATGGGCCCGAAGGAATAGGAAGTGGCATGTATAATCCCGCATTAGTGGTCGATTCCTTTAGATACTTGACATATATGACATCTCTTCACATATCGATGAATCTCCTTCCACATTCCCGGCCAAAAGTATGAGCTTGAAACCAAGTTCCAAGTACGAGTAGTACCCATATGCCCCTCATCATGAAGCTCCTTAATAATTTTCAACCTTAAGCTTACTTCGGAATGCAAAGACAATTTTTACGAGGTAAAGGTACCCATCAGAAAATAACATAATCACCATTACGTAGTAACCTTTCATAAACCATAAGAGGACCAAAATAAGTATCAACTTTTAAAAGCTCTCGGATGTCCTTCGAATCCCAAAATACGGCCCGCATTTGTGTAAGAAAGAAATACGTCGACTCAAAGGCATCCGCTACCTTGTTTTGTACACCCGACTTGTGTGATGGAAAAAGTGAATTATTTACCGCAAATAAAGCCCATGTTACAATGCCTAGTAGAAAGCTTGTCTTGAGAATTGATATACTTCATTATGTGGTCCGAAAATAAGATGAACTCCTTGTGAATAAGATAGTGTCATAATGTTTGAGTGCTTGGACAATAGCATAAAACTCAACATCAATGTAAATGCTATATGCAGAAGTCTTGACCCATTTAACTTTTCACTATAGAATACCCTTAGGTTTCCCTTCTTGACTAAGAACACTTCAATGCATATTTTAGAAGCATCACAATGAAGTTCAAATGGTTTATCAAAATTTGGTAATATTAAGATTGGAGATGTAAATAACTTTATTTTCATCAATTCAAAGGCTTCGTCAACTTCTTGAGTCCATGAATACTTTCCACCCTTCATGCATTCGGTTATTGGAGCCATGATTCCGCTAAAGTTGCAATGAATCGGCGATAAAAGAAGCTAACCCATGAAAACTTCGATATCAAACAAAGTTTTGGCAGGACAATTCTTATGCATTCCACTTTATCTTCATCTCTAAAATCCATCCTTACTAACCACATAACCAGAAACAAAAATTTTATCGGTCATGAATGCACACTTCTTCAAGGTAGCATAAAATTGTTGTGTCCAAAATCATGAGAACCTCACGGAGGGAGTATATGAGATTCCATATTGGGACTGTAAGCAAGTATGTCATCAAAGTAAACAACACACTTCTCCAATCAACGGCCCAGTGCTTGATTCATTACTCGCATAAATGTGCTCGGGCATTTGAGAGCCCCAAATGGCATAACCATCCATTCATACAAACCGTCTCTAGTCTTAAAAAGCGGTCTTCCATTCATCTCCACCTTGATAGATTTGATAATATCCATTTTTAAAATCAAGTTTGCTAAAAACACATGCTCACACAATTGATCAGTAAGTCATCCCAAGCGAGGAATTGGAAATCGGTACTTCAATGTGATTCTATTAATTTCCTACTATCCACACACATACGCCCATGAACCATCTTTCTTTGGTACTAGTAAATTGGAATTTACCCGCTGGGGCTAAGACTTGGTCTTATAAAACCTTTGGCTAGAAGCTCTTGACAGCGACGTAATTATTCATATTCTTTGGGACTCATCCGGTGGTGGGCTTTATTGGGAAGACTTGGACCGGGTAGTAAAGATCAATTTGGTGTTGCATCTCTTAGTACGGTGGTAATGCATCCGGTAAGTCGGTTAGGAAAAACATCTTGAAAATCTTCGATAATTGGCTTGACTAGCGGTGGCACGAAATCATATGATGGAGATTCTTTAACATGAAGTATATAGAAAACCTCCGAATCATCCAACTCTTCTGAACTTGTGATAAGTAAGTAGATTTTTACCATCACCATTTTTGGCTTAGGTATAAGCTCACGATTAGGTACAAGAGTCCAACTTCTTATTGCTCCACATGAACGAATAGTTGTTTGTTCTCCCATCATGATTCTGGAAAAGCCGATCATATTGCCAAGGCAGCCAAGTAAATGACATGCATCCATCAAAACAACATCACACCAAACTTTGTCTACATATTTGTTACTAATAGAAAAATTAATGAGACAACGTTTAGTGACTTTACCTCGCTTCCTTGGTTAAGCCATGATAAAGAATATGGAGAAGAGGTGTTCTTTTGTCTCTAACTTCAACTACGAACCACTTCTTGAAAACGATGTTTTCACAACTCCCAGATCAATCACAAGCTTGTAACTTTCCCCAATTGTGCAAGTGGTTTGAAAAATATAATGGCGTAGCCATCGATCACCTTAAATCGAGTTTTGGGTAAAATAGTTCGCAAAAACAACCAAACATGGTCCTTGGTCACCGGTGATAAACTCCCTCTTCCACTTCTTTGTCGGGTTCTATATCAAATATTGGTGGCTCCATAAGATCAAATATGCATCACCTTCATCATCACCTTGAACAAGTAAGTTCTTCCCCGGGTGATCCTCTTCCTACAATCATATGCTTTATGTCCATCGTCTCCACACTTGTTACATTTACCTTGAAAGACTTTTTGGGAAGTATTGGATTTTTGATGGAACGTTAGTAGTTGGAGCTCGATGAGTTGGAATTGGAGAAGTAGTATTTTTAACACCTCCTTGAGTGTAGGTACTCCAATTGGTATGTGAAACTCTCCTTGCATTGCTTCTCCAAAGATAATGCACCCTTTGATATACTTCGGAAACCTTAGAATAAATATCAAATAAGTTTAAAGTGTCTTGTTATTGCATTCTCAAACCTCCTATATACCTTGCTACAAGTTGTTCTTAGTTTCCTTAATATCGTTTCCTTGCAACCAATTGATAGAACTCTTTGGTGTAGTCATTAATCGACTTGGACCCTTGCCTAAGATTTTGAAGTTGTTGATAGATAAGTCTTATATATTATGGGGTAGAAATGCAAGCCTCATATGTTTCTTAAGCTTCTCCCAAGATTCAATTTTATTGACCTCTTCTCAACCCTCATTTGTTTAAGTTATTTGCCTGGCGCCGGCTCTTCCTCGAAGTCTTGCAACCAACCCCTTTCTTTTTGGGCACTTCCTTGAAATCCAAGATTTTTCTTGTTCTAACCAATCAACAAATTCTTAGGAGGCTAAACCCCATGGAATTACGGAATATCAACTTTGAGTCCACCTTCCCCATCGGTTTGAGGTAGTAACATTGTGGTATCCATTCTTTCTTCAAACATTTGGCGTCTCCCTTGTTGATGAACATGACTATCAAAGTGAGTCTCCTCATCCGTTACTTCTTCTTCATAATGATGATGTTGAGTTCTATATTGATCTTGATGGATATTTAAGTTACAAAATCTTAAAAAAATTCTTCAAATTTTGTATCCATTCTTTGTTGCATTTCATTAAACACTTCATGCTTAAAGACCTCTAATTCTTCTTTCATAGAAATTTCACCTTGATTAACTCTTTTCCTTGGAGCCATAATGAAATCACAAAGGAGAATGAACCCAATTTGACAATAGCACATACAAAGATTCAAACCCCAAGCTAATAATTAAAATCTTCTCCACAATTTCCCCCGAAAAAAAAAAAACCAAAGCTCTTGATACCAACTAATGTAAAAGTGAAACTTCTACTTGCAATAATAATGAAATTGAATCAAAAACACCATGAAATAGAATTACTAACCTTTCAATTTGAGTTTCTTCTACCCTTAGAATAAGGAAGAAACAAAAATCAAGTTCTTCTCTATAATACCCCCAACTTCTACCCAAAATTAATTGGAAGCTACAAGTTTATTGAGGCATCTCCTCACATCAACTCAACTCAAAGAGAAAGATTGAAGAAAAAGGAAAACAAAAGGGTTCTAACCAAGTCTCACTTAAAACAAAACATGAGGGGGAGTAGAGCTAGGGTTTCCAAACATATAGTAAAGTGAAGGATAAACAAGAAATAAAGCCAAAGAAAGGGAAAAAGAAAAGAAGATGTTAGCAAGGGTATAAG